>CAUZXS010004434.1:0-122500 GCA_963585895.1 Sepioteuthis lessoniana
CCAGGTCCACTCTAACACAGAATAGTCATACCTGTTAGGGTCCTATCTATTGATTTTTTTTTTTTTTTTTTTTTTTTTTTTTTTATATAAAGATCTATTTAAAAATTATTTGTACTTGATAAGGCTGTGCAGAAAAGAAAAAGACAATGCTCAAACAACATAGAAAAAAATGTGAATATAAAGATATCTATATAGATATATGATTCTTTGTCCGCTAAAATAACCCTTGACATGGTGTCCAAATCTTTTATATCATTTGAACAAAACGTTTCTCTTTTTTTTTCTCTTCACTTAACTTTGTTCTCTCTCTCTCTTATATATAATTGTGAATATCCAAAGAATGTGTTAAATGCATTGCTATTTTATACAAAATATACCTGCAGAGCAAAAATGCTTTATAATTCCTGAGCTGACGCTGGTGGCCTGCTGGCTGAGTAGTATGATACTAAGTCTGATGTAAAGTTGGGCAGGTTTCGATCCCAGATTCAAGCACGTCTAGCCACACTGAAGAGTTGTGATACAACGAAACAGTCTCTGTGGATGATTATATATATATATATATATATATATATATATATATATATATATATATATATCTCATTTAACAAATGACTGATTAAGTGTGTGTTTATATATGTGTGTATGTAATGTGCCGTCAACATTTCTTGCTGACTCTTGGTTTCTTAGTTTGATCATATAAAAGAAAGACAGTTAACCAGAACAGTTTACTTAGTGTCTGGTATGCTTTGTCACTAAACATAAGCATTCTCTGTATCTATAAATATATTACTTAGTTTTTCATGTATAGCACTTGCCCAGTTGGCTGGAGTTGTATTATACACCAACTGGATCTCTGCAGAGGAGTAAGACACACCCCTCCAAGCGAATGTCTTTGATATGACACTAAACAATCTGATGTTGAGCCTCCAGTAATGCTTTGGGGCATGCAAAGTACCCTTTCCTTGCCATTACTCCCAGGTCCACTCTTGCCCGGAGTGGTAGTACCTGGGAGAGTCCTATCTCTGGGTCAAATAGAACTGTTTGACATTGAAACTGTGTGCAAACAAATGACATATGCTAAATTGAATTGTTGAAAATAGAAATGTTTGTTCATTTAACAAATGTAAACTAATGACTGATGTTTCATTGAATTCTGAGTGATATATGGCAATACTTGGATCAATTTAACTTTGACTTATGCTAAATTGAATTGTTAGAAATAGAATTGTTTGATCATTTAACTGTTTGTCTAGAAAATGTTCAAAAATCACTCTATATATATATATATATATATATATATATATATATATATATATATATATATAAAAAAACAGGATTTGGTGGTAAATAACCAACAATGGTTGATGTGCCATAAAACCAAACCAAACACATACAGTGTGTGCACACACACCTCATCTCTCATACAATCCAAATAAGATGATACACGTGGGCCACTGCTGGAGAAGCAAAGACACTCGTGAGTGATTTTTCTCTTATGAATCCCTTCATATGAACATGCCAGTATAGGCCAACCAATGAGAACCTACCTACAACAGTCCTATAAAAACACAGGAGGTAGTCTTGGAGACCCGCCGAAAACAATGGATGATAGGGATAAATCGCAAGAGTGAGTCAAGGAAATTCATGCTAGCAGCTCAACTTTATAATATATATCTTAAACACTGTTTGCTAAATTTATGGAAGTAATTTTTGCATTTTTTTTTTTTTTTTACATGAAATTTGATAAGGATCTCGATATTTCTCAGATTATAAATTTTCACCACCTTTTTTTTTTTTTTTTTTTTTTTTTTTTTTTTTTAAGAAAAAAACTTAGTAAACTTAAACTTGTACAATGGTGAGGCACCCAGTGAAGATCTGCCTTACTAACTTTGGCTTATGCACTGGAGATAAGAAATTAAACCTTGAAGGTCAGATCTGTACAAGTGATAGTCAGTAGAAGGATTGGGATGATTTTATTTTAAGTAGCAATCTAAATTCTGGCTGTATTGCGTGTGCGTCGATGCATGCATATGCTGATCTTGCTGGGGGGAATGTTTGCATATTTTTATCTTTTTTTTTTTTTTTTTTTTTTTTTTTTTTTTTTTTTTTTTTTTTAACTACCCTTTTGATAGAATAAAATGGGAATTCTTACAAGTTGTAGCTATGTCAGTACTACTGTATGGCTGCATTATTAGGACTTTAATGAAACCCTTGGAGAAAAAAAAAATAGATAGAAAGTACATATTGATGCTGTGTGCAGTTTGAAACAAATCCAGTAAACAAGGCTCCCCCCCACTACCCGCAAGACAGCAGCTGTACGGCAACTTACCTCCTATCTACTGAACCATCCAAATAAGCTGAACAAGAATGTTGGCTAACTACAGAAACTTACATCTATTAGCTTTTTGTGGATGCTGTCTAGAGGACTCCCCACAAGTGATGACCGATAGGGATGGATGGTGAGTGTCAAGGGATTCTGTGCTGTTGGCACACCTTGCATGCTATAATCATAAGTGGAAGGTTTTCTCATTAGGAGGGTGTGTTTATGTCAAGGGGAATATTTTGATCAATCCTTAACTATTAATCAGATATTGTCACTATCCACTCTTCTAAAATGTGGTGTTTTTAGGATGGTTTAATTTGATATTAAATGTTTTGAGTTAGAAGGATATTTTTTCTTTTTTAACATCAGTGATTGGGTGGCTTTTATTAACCCTGCAGCAGCTGCTCTCTCCTCTAAAAGGTCTAAGGGGTGGGGTTACTGCTTAAGGTGTCACGGAAGAGAAATGCTGACAAAATTTGAGTTTTTAAAATCACCCTCATAGAGGCTTGCTTCCTGCTGAGGACATTGCATTAAACAGACCTTTGTCTGGCCACAAGTGGAGTTGGATAAAAAGTTTGTTAGTGATGTTGTCATGTGTTTCGCTTCACCCCCCCCCCCCACACAACAATCCTTTCTATGGTGAATTATGTGCATCTGATGAATTCATGGTCCGTTGAGCAGAAATGTTATTCTCTTGGGGATTGTTCATTATAATTTCTAGATCTTATTCTGTCTAATTGTTTAATCTAAAATGATATGCCTATATGCAAGTGCTTTTCAACTCGGGTGTTACAAAACGCTGTGGTGTGGGTGAGAGTAGCTAATATGTCCAAGATTTTCAATGAAAATTACAAATTCACCTTTTCAATTTCTCTTCATCGATTTCATTGTAATTCAAAATACGAGAATCATCATTTGCTGCTAAGCTTAAAATTCCGATTGATAAATAGATGAATGCATTTAAAAAAAAAAAATCTATTTAAATTTTTACATATTTTCGGTGTTATTTTGGCAAAACAAATGTTTGACTTTGAAGGCACCACCGCCAACATTTTTGGTGTCATTTTCCATATTCTGTTGGGTATCAAAGCATAGTATCTGTTTTCTTTTGTCAATGAAATGTACCATAGATTTGTGATTAGTGTGTCTCATACAATCAGCATAGGAAGATTGGGTAAATTTTAAATGTTAAAAAAAAAAATCTGTGGAATATATATATTTACTCGACATCTTTGCTACTGTCAATTTAAATAGAGTACTGCTGCTTTGAATTTAATTGACATTCTCCTAGACTGGTTGCCTTACCAAGGCTGAAAAAAGTCTACCCTACTATTTACCTATAGCTGGAATAATGGAGAAGAGACAAATTCATACCTTTCCCATACACATTCAGCTAGGGCTGTAGAATACAGACTGCATCTCTGCAGAGGTGCAAGACCTCATCAACGAGTCTCCTGGATATAACATTAAATACTCTAATGATGAGGCTCCAGTCTTGGAGCTTTAGAGAATGTGGAGTACCCCTTCAACGCCATTGCGCTCAGGTCCACTCTGGCCTGGCGTTGTAGCACCTGATAGGGCCCTATCTATGGGTTAAATAGAACTAATGGCGTACTTACCTAAACTGAACTGTTTGACTAAACAGAATAGCTTGAAATAGAAATGTTTTTGTCAATTAAACGGTACTTAGATTTCTAAATTGTTTGAAATTGAACTGTTTTTGACATTGAAACTATGCTTAAACTAAACTGAATTGTTATACATAGAACTGTTTTGATAATTTACTGTGTCTGTACTTATGCTAAACTGAATTAGCTGAATTAGAACTATTTGAATAAATTGAATAATTTGAAATAGTTTAATTGTCAAAAACATTCCTATGTACTCATGCTAAACTGAATTGTTTAAATAGAACAGATTATTTATGTAAAAATGGATTTGGTGTTGAATAACCTACAAGGGTTGATATGCCATAAAACTCAATCAACCAACCAAACCTTTCACATGGACATGAATGCAAAATGGAACACAAACAGCTTCACTAAGGATTTTAATATCTGAGGTTGACTTGGAGCTTCAGGGAAAGTGGAGTACCCCTTCATTGCCATTACTCTCCAGGTCTGCTCTCACTTTGGTTAGGAGTATCTGATCTGGTCTCAACTAGGGGTCAAATAGAACTGTTCAATCATTTACTCTACTGGTAACCACTTAACTGTGCACAAATAGAACTCTAAGTATTTGTTAGTTAAATGGTTTTGAGTATCACTATGTGCAAACAAATGAGCTCTGGTTTGTTAAAAAATTATAACCTATAACCAATTCATTTACAAATCTTATATTTGATATATATGTATAAACAGGATTGGCATTAAATAACCCACAAGGCTAATATGGTGTAAAATGAAACCAACCAACCAAACAAACCTTTCCCATGGACACAAGTGCAAAGTGGAACACAAACTACTTCACTAAGGATTTTCATATCTATTTTCAATAAGTGTAATACGACACACACACACACACACACACATGAGGGAGAAATGTTTATAGTTTTTACTAGCTCACTAATTATATTTACCCAACCCCTCCGCTCGGGCAGGATATGACACAAGGTCAATTTTTAAGTGGAGTTTAACAGGTTTGAATTCAGTTTTCCTTCTCCTAGACTAGTTGCCTTACCAAGGCTGAAGAACCTAGTCTGCCCTACTATTTACCCATAGCTGGAGGGAGAATAATTGGATTCATACCTTTCCCAAGGGTATTAGTGCTATGTGAAATGCAATCAGGATCGTCCAGGATTTGAACTCGTGTCATCGTGTCCACATCCAACGACGATAACCATTACACCACGGGCACCTTACTAGCTCACTAATAGAGGACCAAATGTTGCAGTATTGTTACATAGTACTCGATATCAATGCTAGAGCATTTATATTTAGAAATTATATAAAACTTGGTAGTGTCTGCGACCCTGGGTTTCATGCATTTTGCAATTGTCCGACAATTGCAAAAGAGACAGAGACACTACCATGTTATATATTTGACTAAACAATATAGACATTTTTTTTTCTTCATATTTTTGTATTTATCCTTTCAAGAGGCCCTATCAATTTTTATGTTATCTGGTGGGGATTGGTTAATTCTTGGTTCCCTAATACTTTCTGGTCAATCTTTGGCCATTATCAAGAGAGTATATATTGCAAAAGTGACGTGATGTTTGCATGTACGTTACTTTGCAAGAATTGAGCATTTGTTTGTACTGGTTAATATTACCCCAACAGTCTAATTTGTCTTTTTACGAGATCACCTCTGTATTCCAAAGTGCTGTTATATTGGTAAGCTGCAGGAGCTTACAGTTTATGCGTATGCAGTTTAAAATGTTTATTTGGGTAGCATTTCTTCCTTCACACACACACTTACCCAACCTGTCCACACAAAGTGAATTTTTAAGCAGTTTAACAGGTTTAAATTTAGTTTTCCCTTTCTTTGTATTCTTTGACTGATTGCTATACCAAAATTAATCTGCCCTACTATTTACCTATAACTGGAAGGAGGATAATTGGATTCATACTTTTTCTCAAAGGTATTTATGCTTTCTGAAATGCAAAAAGGCCTCATCTAGGACGTGAACTCTGATTGCCTTGTTCACTTCCTACGACTATGAGCATTATATTGCAAGCACTTCATTTTTAGAAAAACCCACACATGCACAAAGGTATTATTATAATATGCGTTTGTTGACTGAATGCTCAAGTTGGGCAATATATAAAAAGTACTTAATTATTTACTTTGTAAAAAGTGTCTTGGACAAAAATTTTGATGCTGTTTAAACTTAATCTGGTACAAAGTTTAAAATGAGGAAAGTGCAGTGAGGATATAAAGTAGTTGGCGGCTGTAGTCGAGGGCGACTCGAAGGCTCCATTTTCAATAGCTACTATACTGACATGGAGGGGAGGACGCTATTCCTTTCCCTGGATTGCTCCACTTTACCCTTCATACGTACCTTGTAATGCTGAGTGTTAAGTATGTATCAAGTACCACTTTTGAAGTCTTTGGTAGGACCCGACCTGGGATTGAACCCTGGTCTCCAGGATCATTGGTGAACATTCTACCCACTAGGTCAATGACCCGGTAACTTTAGTGAGGATATAAATAGACACAATTACATAGAAATTCTTAAAACAAAAGCTCTGAATGGCCCAATCAGCTGGGACTGCAGAATACGCTGACTACATTTTTGCAGAGGAGTAAGACACCTACAAAGAGTGTCCTTGATATATAACACTAAACAATCTCATGGTGAGGCTCCAGTAATGCCTGAGCTTTCGGGAATGCATAGTACCTCTTCATAGGACCTGATAAGGTCCTATCTATGGGTCAAATAGAACTGTTTTTCAGTGAAACTGTGTACAAAGAGAAAACAAGGCAAAGGTAGGAAATAAATGAGTGTTCTTGTTAATTTCATTTCTTTATCAAAGATGCAGATGAACTTCATTTGAAAGTAAAGTCTGAGTTGGATTTAATATAAACTTGTTTTAATACTTTGAAATTAAATTTCTTACAACTTGTATATGTACTGAGAAGGTTCTTTGGGGTGTCGGGCAACAAAAAACCCAGCAACACAAAATACAAACATGAATAGATGATAATCTGAAGGAAAAAAGAAAGGCAGAACTAAGGTCTACAATAACATGCTCATATATATATATATATATATATATATATATATATGTGTGTGGTGCATTCATTAAGTTTACAGACTTTTTTGTACAGGCATTTAAAATTGTCGTAGACTCTTTAAAATTCACTGTTGTTATAAATCTTATGAGATGACTGACCAATTTTTATGATTTCAGCTTCAAATCAACAGCTACAGCAGCGATTTGAATACACCCTACTAAAGCCTCGTTGTTACAGCTGGTGAATTTCAAAAATGCAATCTGGACGTGAGGACACTTTAAAAGAACGATATGCTATAAAATTGTGTTTTAAACTTGGAAAAAATGCCGTAGAAATGTATGGAATGCTTCTGACTGCTTTTCGACCATCTTGCATGAATTGAGCATCAGTTTTTAATTGGCATAAGAGATTCAAGGAAGGCAGGGAGTCTGTGAGGGATGATGGGAGGAGTAAGGACGTCAAAACACCAGAGTTGATTGGCCAAAGGGTTAGGGTTACTATGTTGAGGTTTTAAGGGAGTTCAGGAAGAGATTTCGTCGGAAGAGGTCAGCACTCTTCAAATTGAGTCAGTGGCATTTCCACCAGGACAAAGCACCAGTCCAAAACTCCATCCTTGTCATAGACTTTGACCAAGATGGGCATCAAGATAGTTCCTTAGCCTCCCTATTGTCCAGACCTTGCTCCCTGTGACTTTTGGTTATTCCCTAAGCTCAGAGGGTGTCGTTATGAGAGAATTGAGATGAAAGAGGCTGTGACGAAGGTCATTGACATGCTCACACAAGAGGACTGCCATGGGGCCTAGAAGTTGTTAGAACTAGTGCATTGCAGGTGGAGGAGATTACTTTGAAGGGGACTAGAGTTTCATGTATGTACTATCAATAAGTGCCCATACGAAAAGTCTGGAAACTTATTTAATGATCCTCATATCTCAAAAGTTATAACAGAAAGAAATTGTCTCTTTGTGTTTTTATCATAGAGAGAAAACTTTAGTTTTTGTTTCTATTCAGAAAAAGTTCTTTGTTGAAATATGAAAACACTTAGTTGGTGTTTTTTATATGTGAGTGTTATTTTGATTGCTGCTTAATATGGAGTTGAATGGGTATTAAACTGATCTCCCACTAAGCCAATATGAGACATAAGGTTGTTTTATTGTGGGAAGCCATGCACAAATCCAGACTAATACGTGGCTATCCCAGTCAGCTAAGGCTGTAAAATACACCGCCTGCATCTCTGTAGAGAGGTAAGACTCCCCAAGTGTCTTGCGTATGACACTAAACAATCTAATGGTGAGGTTCCAGTAATGCTGTTGCTTTGGGTAATGCGAAGTATCTCATCATTTGAATTGCTCCCAGGTCCACTCTAGTTTGGAGTGGTAGCAACTGATAGGGTCCTGTTTATAGGTCAAATAGAACTAAAATGTGTACTTATGCTAAACTCAATTGTTTAAAATAGAACTGTATGTATTAAAATGGATTTTGCATTAAATAACATATGGTTGATATGCTATAGAACCAAACCAAAAGCTGTGAACTACTCTTACCTTCAATCAAACTAAAATACACGTGTCTATTAAAGAAAACGCCATTCCATTAAAACACCTGTTGATTTCCTTCCTTCCTTCCTTCCTCCTTCATGAAAGAAGCAAGGAAATCCACTTAGATGAAAAGAGATTTTGTTAGGTTTGTTTTTCTTTATTTTTCACTGTAAGGTTTGTTGGAGCTCTTAAAAAAAAAAAAAAAAAAAAATTTTTTTTTACTTAGGTTCTTTTAACCTTGAGTCCTGTGCTCTATTCACCGAGATGAATCTAAGACAATTTGTTAATTTGTCTTTGAGTTTAAACTGAAAACAGTCCTCAGTCCTTGATTTAATAATTACCTATTGAGTTGTAATTAAGTTCAATATGTGATCCCAAATTTGTGGGTTTAAAAACCAAGGATTTTGATTGGTTGTTCCTTTTTGATTGGCAGCTCAAAGTGAGAATCTGTTTGTAATTAAGTGAGGAGATAATGAATCAAATGTGCCTGGCTTAATCGGTTCTTTTGCTGTTGGGGCATTTCTGTGCTTTCTGTTTACAGAGTTGATGTTGATATTTATTACATTTAGCTCAGTAGAGCACAATACACAACTGTGGGGAGGAGGAGACTGGAGGCAGGAAGATTTGAGAAGGTCAACCTTGGAAACTTGCATTGAAAGTCCTGGTCCTTCCTGAATTCTGGAAGTTGTAGCCACTAAAGGTGGAAGAGAGTAAAGATTGTAGAAAGAGAAAGATTGACTGAAGCCTTTGTGTCAGAGATATATATATATATATATATATATATATATATATATATATATATATGGCGGTGTAATGGTTATTGTTGTAGGAAATGGACACAGTGACACTTGTTCAAATCCTGGATAAGACTGATGGCATTTCACGTAGCACTAATACCCTTGGGAAAGGTATGGATCCAATTACTCTCCCTCCAGCTATGGGTAAATACTAGGGCAGACTGGGTTCTTCAGCCTTGGTAAGGCAACTAGTCTAGGAGAAGGAAAACCCTGAGCTCAAACCTGTTAAACTCCGCTTAAAAATAAACCTTGTCATATCCTGCCTGAGTGGAGGGGTTGGGTATATATATATATGAGAGAGAGAGAGAAATTTTGAACAAGTCCTGGAAGCAGCACCCCACAAGGCACTAGCTATACAGCCATCTACCTCCCATCATGAAAACTATGAAAGTTAGATGAACCAGACATGCAGGACACTGCTGGAGAAGCAGGGATGAGCTCATAAGTGACGTTCTCCTATGGACCCCCTCACATGGCCGAGCAAAAGCAGGGCAACCAGCTCGAACCTACATACAGCAGTTCTGTAAGGATATGGGATGTAGCCCTGAGGACCTGCCAGAACCGATGAATGATAGGGAGGAGTGGCGAGAGAGGGTCAGGGATATCTATGCTGGTGGCATGACAAGATTATAGATATATATCTGTAGATGCAGATCTAACATTTGAAGAAAAAAAAAAAATTTTAAATATAGTCTGCTGAAATAAATATTACAAAAAAAATGAGAAATTTTTAAAGGTTTTTCTTTTATGGAATTATTTGCCCTGTACTTTAATTTGTTTTACATTTTGAGTTCTTCTGAATTTTGAGTTATCTGTAGAAAGAAAATCCAAAAATATAATTGTTCCAACCATCAGCTGGCTCGGCGTTGGGTTATATATAGTGGAGTGACTGGAACTGCCCACAAAATAGATTAGTTTGAGGACTACATTCAGAGTGGAGTTCGCTCTAGGTAGTAAGTCAACCGTGTTGACTACCACAGTTCTGGTCGGGTGAGTCTTGTTGTTCAGTCAAGACAGCATGAGTTGCAGGGTAGCCTCCTGTTCAGGCTGCGTGGCTGATGTTTCTTCAATCCTGGGGGGGGGGCTATCTATCCAAGCTCTAACCCTCTCCAGAGAGTCTAGGTTTATTGCTTGGCGCCTGAGGCATCCATTTTTTAGGGAAATGCTGACAGGGGTCTGAAGCAGTTTCGGAGCCGCTGGGCACTTCTGGGTTACGGCTCTATGCAGGACCCACCTTAAAAAGGCCTTGTGCTACACTTGTCCAGTTGGTGGGGTGTATAACAAATAGAATTCACTAAGTAGGAAGTCTGCCTGATTGTCTTTCCAACCATGGATGACTAAGGTTGCTTACATTAGACAACTAAATGTATTTCTGTTCGTAACAAAATATCTCTTATCTTAAATGTATATCAACTCTTACAATTCGGCAATGCAATTATATAATCAAATATATAACTTTATTTCATCCTTTTGAATGAGGTCATTTTATATGGCTAAAATAAATTTACAATGGAACTAGAAAATTGAATGTTTTTCATTTAATTTTATAAAGTTTTTTTGCTTTGCATGAGTTTTGGTGTATTTTTAATCTGAAGTTAATTATGCATTCAAAATGCACACATCTTGATGCTGGATTTAGAATAGACTGCCTGTTAACCCTCTAGATAGATAAGAACGCTCCTCTCAAAAAAAAAAAAAAAAAAAAAAAAAAGTCATCCTGAATATGACATGAAACTGTATCTGATGTTTCAGTTCTGGAGAATGTGTAGTACCTCTTCATTGCCATTTACTTTCTGAATTCCATCATCTGTTAGGGTCATATATATATATATATATATATATATATATATATATATATATATATATATATATATATATATATATATATATATATTTGAAATAGGTCTTTCAAAATTATTTGTATTAGATAAGTTTGTCTTTAGAATACTAACTTGAAGCTATAGTTGTTTATATGGGATTATCTTTAGTTACTTGAAACCATATAACTGTGTGCAAAAAAATCATTGTTGAATAGAAATAAATTAAAAGTATATGTAAAATTATTAATATTAGATGGGAATACTTGAAACCATATAGATTTTGGCAAATTATTTGTATTATATTGGAATACTTTATATCATAAGATTTTACTATAAAATGATTTGGGACCTTGCTCTACCATATTAGCATTGAGCACTTTTTATGCACTTGGCTTAGAATCAAGGAAACCTGCTGAGCATAATGGTTATTTTGGTTGGGTTGTTTCTTTCCATGCCAGTGCCCTTAGGAAAGTCACAAAAGCATCTTTTCTTGTACAGCTATGGGTTAATAAGGCAGGCTGGGCTTTTTTACCTTTGTATGGCAACCAGTATTGAAGAATGAAAGTCTCCAAATTCAAACTGGCTGTACTTTGCTTAACAATCATCTTGTGATGAACCTGTTTGTGTCAGAAGGGTTGGGTACACCCACACATACACAGATATCTCGATGTAGAGAGTAAATAGAGGTTTAGTAAACATATTTGCTTTTATATATTTCAAGGTTTGTTTTTTATTTTTTTTATAGCAAGTTGTTTTTTCTTTTTAAATACTTTGTGTGTGTGTGCGTGCGTGTGTGCATTTAATTTTTTTTTTTTTCCCAGCTCTTTTACTTTGATTTTTTTTTTTTTTTTTTTTTTTTTTTTCCAATTCTTATCTCCACATTTTTAGATATTTCTTTGCCTTTTATGTTGATTCTTCATTCTTTTTTTTTTTTTTTTTTTTTTTTTTTTCTTTTCATTTCATGTTTTTAAGATTTCATTTTTTTTTTTTTTTTTTTTCTCTTTTCTCCCTCTTGTCTCAGTTGAATTATTCTAATTCTCAGAGTTTTTTTAATCATTACATTTGAGAAAATGTTCTTTTGGTTTCTTTAACTGTGTGTTTTGATGTTTTAAAAGTTGATATCATAAAAAGTCAACCTCCATCAACATATAATATACGAGCTGATTTGACACGCTCTTATGAGTCAGTACATCAAATGATGTTGGTTGTAAAACTTAGATACAATATCTACTAAAAAAAACTTTTCAATTAGTCAGTATTACATTTAGTAATTACAAAGTGTTAAGTAGGTTCCAGACTCTGTCTGCATGGTGATATATTAAAACTGATAAGGTTACCCTATACAAGGTAAATTTTAAAAAGTTCTTAGGACATCCAAGTAACAAGGATCTCTCTCTCTCTCTCTCTCTCTCTTTCACTTTCATTTTATTTCTTTCTTTATTTAAGAAAAAAAATGCTCACATTAGGATTATACATTTATTTCCATCCTGTTATGGGTATTGATATGAATCAATTACACCAAAAATAACTGGACGACTTCAGATCTAATGGATAAAATAATTCAGAATAGACACAGGAAGGAAAGTGAAGAAAACAGAATATTTATTTTTTTTGTTTTATTTTATGGTTAAAGGAACTTAAATTCTGGGACATGCATCTTAAACTGTATGATCAATTCATGGAATATTATGTGCATTTAATTCCTTTCTTGGTTTGCTTGAGAACTTTGCAGTGAGTTTTGGAGCTCTGGAGAGTGGCTAGCCCCTTCATTGCCATTACTTCCAGGTCCACTCTGGCTCAGTGACTATACCTATTAGGGTTTCATATATGAGTTAAATAGCTCTGTTTAAAAAAAAAAAATTGTATTTGAAAGAAATACTTGATACCATATAACTGTAAATTATTTGAATTAAGAATTGTTACTTGAATCTATCATTGTTTACTAAGGATTATAATTAGTTACTTGAAACCATATAACTGTGTGCAAACAAATTATTAAATGAAAATGATAACTTGAAAGCATATATAATTATTAGTATTTGATAAAAGTAGATAAAGCTATACAAGTGTCTGCAAATGATTTGTATTAAGATAGCAATATTTGATATTATATATTAGTGTGCAAAAAAAAAATTCCACAAAAAGTATGTGTATGAGAAAAATCCAAATAGAATGTGCAATGCTTGGCTAATTATATATATATTTGGCAGTACCCGTGAGATAATGGTTATCATAGGAAATGGACACAGCGACACGAGTTCAAATCTTGGACCAGACTGATTGCATTTCACATAGCACTAAAACTCTTGGGAAAGGTATGAATCCAATTATTCTCCCTCCAGCTTTGGGTAAATAGTAGGGCAGACTAGGTTCTTCAGCCTTGGTGAGGCAACAAGTCTAGGAGGAAAAATCTGAATTCGAACCTGTTAAACTCTGCTTAAAAATAGACCTTGTGTCATAACCTGCCCAAGCGGAGGGGTTAGGTAAATTATATATATCTCACATGCTGAGCAAGATATATCATTAACAAAATTAATAGATGAACTCCATTATAAATTTATTTGACTATCAACTGGTTCATCAGACAGGAAACCCATATGAAGATCCAGTTGATAGCTGATAAAATAAATTTATAATGGAGTATATCTATTGATTTTCTTGTTAGTCATTTATATATATATATATATATATATATATATATATATATATATACGCAGTTAATGCAATTCTCTGATCTGTTGACATGTTAAAACCCATCACATTTACAGGACTCCGTTGTACTAAGTTGAATGACCTGAATTTTTTACGGGTCTTAAAAAATATTCAGAATGCATACTCTTTTGTGGGTTAAGCCTCCTGCCTGCAACTCATTTCATAAAAAAAAAAGATTCTAGTTATGAATCTAAGCTGCAACTGTGAGTGAGGCTCCAGTTCCTGAATTTCTGGGGGAGTATTAAGTCGCTTGCTCATTGCCATTACTCCCAGATCCACACTGTCCCTAAGCAGTAGTACCTGTTGGGTTCCCATCCATAGGTCAAATAGATCTGTGAAAATTATTCATATTTGATAGAATAAGCAATACCATACAATGTAATTGTTAAAAACAAAAAAAATCGCACTATAACACTGTGCATATGGAGACGCCTTTATTACACCCTTCTTCTTACACTCTGACATAAACCAATATGGCCGTTTGTTTACTTCCAGTCCTTGAATAACGCTATCTCTTCTCGAGAGTATCAGGGGAGATAACTTGGATGCTTTAACGGTAATCATTAGTATTAAGACAAGTTACTTGAAGTGATAATTGTCTATTAAAGATTATAATTGTTTTTTGAAACAATTTCTTGCTAACAAATTATTGAATAGGAATAGTTACTTTAAATCCTATAAACTATCATCAGTATTTGATAGGAATACTTAAAACCATACACAACTGTGTGCAAATAAATTAGACAAATGAAAACTGTACAATTTCAAGAAAATGATTGCAATGGAATATGGAAAGTATAGTTTGTAAATGAATCAAATTTTGCTTTAAATAACCCATAAGGAGTTGATGTCATTAAACCAAAAATGTAAATTAACTTTTTTAGCTACGGCCATTTCATTGAGTAGAAATGTTTTAGAATAAGAAAGATTTCTAAAGTACAAAAAAACTGGTCTGAGAACTTGATAGTTATATGTAGTTTTTTTTATTTTATTTTTTTTCACCTAAGTTAGGTTGAAAGGCAAGACATAAGTATGTTTTAATTGACTGATGAAAAGAAAATAACTTTACAAAAATAACTCTAGATACATTATCACCCTAGTTTACTCGGGTAGCAAATAGTAACCTACTTTTAATGTGGGTCAATAAGCCTTACCTAGTGTTCCAGACTTATTGCATAACCTATACAACCATTGTGGGATTTACCGACTAGTAGGCCACTATTGTGGAGCATTGCACAACAATTTAGGCAGTTTTCTTGTAAACAATAATAATAAAAAAGATATTTGTTGATGCTGTTAAATTCTAGAATTAAGTATTCAGAAGTTTAATACAAACTTACCCACATATGTATTTGTCCAATTGGCTGGGGCTGTAGAATACACTAACTGCACCTCTGCAGAGGGGTAAGACCCCACCCTCCAATGAGTGTCCTGTATATGACACTAAACAATCTGGTGAGATTCCAGTGATGCTGGAGCTTTGGGGAATGTGGAGCACCCCTTCATTGCCATTGCTCCCAGTTTCCTTCTGGCTCAGTGGTAGCACCTGATAGGGTCCTATCTATGGATTAAATAGAAAAAAAAAACTGTACATATGCTAAAGTGAATTGTTTGAATTAGAACTATTTGACTAAATTGAATAGCTTGAAATAGAAATTTTTTTGACAGTCAAACTGTACTTAGATTTAAATTGCATGCTTATGCTAAACTGAATTGTTTGATATAGAACTGTTTTGACATATAACTGTGAGTAAACAAAATCTATACTGATACTAAACTGAATTAGAACTGTTTGAATAAACTGAAGAGCTTGAAATAGAAATGTTCTGACAAACTCTACTCATGCTCAACTGAATTGTCTGAAATAGAACTGATTATTTGTATAAAAATAGATTTGGCATTAAATAACCTACCTATGCTATAAAACCCACGAGACTAATTGCATTTCACATAGCACTAATACCCTTGGGAAAGGTATGAATCCAATTATTCTCCCTCCAGCTATGGGTAAATAGTAGGGCAGACTAGGTTCTTCAGCCTTGGTGAGGCAACTAGTATAGAAGGAAAACTCTGAATGTATACCTGTTAAACTCCACTTAAAAACTGACCTTGTGTCATATCCTGCTATAGCGGAGGGGTTGGGTAAATATGAATATGCTATAAAACCCAACCAACCAACCACACACACATATCTCCCAATGGTATTGTAGCTGACATGCTAGATTTCAACAGTGTAGCGAGTTCAAACTCAATTGTGCTATTATATTCTCTTTTTGGTCCAGTCAGCTGGGGCTGCAGAATATGCCGGCTGCATCTCTGTAGAGGAATTAGACTCTCTCCAAAGGAGTGTCCTGGATATGACACGAAACAATTTGATAGTGAGGTTCCAGTAATGCTGGTACTTAGGGGAATGCTGAGTACCCTTTATTGCCATCCCTCCCAGATCCACTCTGGCCTGGAGTGGTGGCACCTGATAGTCCTATCTATAGGTTAAATAGTGCTAAACTTGTGTACTTATGCTAAATTGAATTGTTTGAAACAAATGTTTATATGCATAAAAATGGATTTGGCATTAAATAACCCACAATGATTGCCCAGGTCCACTCTGGCTTGGAGTGATAGCACCTGATAGGGTCCTATCTATGGGTCAAATAGAACTGCCTGAGTCTTAAACTGTACTTATGCTAAACTGAATGGATTGAAATTGGACTGTTTTGACATTTAAAATGTATGCTAAGCTGACTTGTTTGAAATAGAACTGTTTTGTCATTTTGTGTGTAAACATAGAACTATACTTATGGTAAACTGAATTATTTGAAATAGAACTGTTTACATGTGTAAAGATGGATTTAGCATTAAATGACCTACAGTGGTTGATATGCCATAAAATGAAACCAAACCAAAAACATTCGCTTTCAAACTAATACCTTTGGGAAAGGTAGGAATCCTATGGGTTTAGTAGTATTACTACGACTGTTTTACAAGAATGTCTTTCTAATTCAATAACCCACAAAGAGTGATATGCCATTAAGCAAAGAAACCAAACGTAACCATAGGTCATATAGTTTGTAAGATCATTAAAAAATATTGGACGTAGTCACTTTTAATAAAAGTTTTCCAGCATTATTTATACAGGTTGTAAGGTGGTCATTTATTGAAAATAAAGAAATTATTTCAAAATTGGTATTTAGGTCTTCATTATTTAATATATTTGTATTCTATATATTTCGGACTTTATATTGTTTTCAGATTTAAATTGCTATGTTAAATTCAGGCTGTTCTTTGTATAATAAAAACCCGTTTTGATTTTTGTTTAATTTCAAGTTTTATGCTGGTTTAATTGTCCATGAAAATCGCTGGTCTCTCTCTCTCTCTCTATCTATCTATATATATATATATATATATATATATATATATATATATATATATATATATATATATATAGTTTTGTGTGTATTCTACAAATATGGATTTTTAAAAAAATTTTTGTTGTGTTGAATCAAACTGATACACTCAAAGTTTTCTAAACAAATCATATTTACCAACCCCTCCCCTCGGGCAGGATGTGACACAAGGTCGATTTTTAAGCGAAGTTTAACAGGTTTGAATTCAGTCTTCCTTCTCCTAGACTAGTTGCTGCACGAAGGCTGAAGATCCTAGTCTGCCCTACTATTTAGCTGGAGGGAGAATAATTGGATTCATACCTTTCCCAAGGGTATTAGTGCTATGTGAAATGCAATTAGTCTCAACCAGGACTTGAACTCGTGTCCCAGTGTCCATTTCCTACGATGATAACCATTACACCATGGGCACCACCTAAAGTTTTCTAAACAAATGTCTGATTAATATCATGCATATTTGGATTAAGAGCATCAATAACCTATTCTCCCCCTCTCAGGAGCCTAGTCCACCCCTAATAACATTAAGGTGTACTAACTGTATAGATTCTCTTGATTCTCATGCCAGCCATCTTACTAAGTCCTCTAGATGGCATCCAATGTTGATGAATATAGATTTTTGCTCGTTGGCTAGTACTGGTGTGTCCACATGTAGGAGTCCATACAAGAATAATCTTTGAGTTCCTCCTTACTTAACAAACAGTGGTCTTGCTTTGATAGCTTGTGATATGGGAGGTAAGTGGCTGTACGGCTGCTGTTTTGTGGGGTGCTGCTGCTTCCTGGGTTTATTCAAAACAGCATGCTGTTGCCTTGGAATTCCCATCTAGCTTTTTCTCAGAGTGTTTTGTTAGTCCATCATGCGACTGACATGGATAACTTGCCAATTGCAGTCCATGATTTACCTATATGTTTGTTGATATCGCTTTCAGTAGATGAGATATTGCTACCAAGGTATGTTAATTGGTTTACTTATTTCAGAGGCATGCCATTTAATGAAATGGCACAATCTTGATTTAAAATTGGTAAAAATTCCTAACGAAAATACTTAAACTAAGAAACTCGTGTAATATTACAGACAGGCACTGTCGTCAATCAGTGAAGGTCACGAGACTAGTGCGTGTGGGCAGAATGACCTGAAAAGTTAGACGTGATTTTAAAATAATCACAGATATATTATGCATTTCACTGGTGACACCGAACATTTGAGGATCTTCGATTTGTTCTCCAAAATCTCTAAGAAAACGAGTAACAAGATTTTGGCAGAGTTGAAGGCAGTTGTTAAAACGAATGCGTTAAAGGTTCCGAGGTCCAGACCCATCCTACCCCAGTCTGCTACAACCTATCTGTCAGGCGTGTGTCAAACAGCCAGCTCTCACCCACACCCCATCGCCACCAAGAGGAAGGGAGAAGAAGGATGCAACTAAAATGAACTTTTCGAGTTGCAGCAATCATAGCTGAATAATAAACGACTGCTATATTTTCTTCCCTTACCTTCGAGTTTGAGTATTTCTTTTACTGCAGACTTCTTTCTTTACAGCACAAAACTTTGGTCCTATGGTATACTCGTACTATTTTTATTTCTAAATGAATTTGTGCCTTTTTTTTTAAATATTTTTTTTATTCTAGGACTTATCCAAATATTTTTTAATTTGAAAAACAGAATTGCAGATTGAATTAAGACAACTTCCTTTTTAAGTGCTATCAAAAAAGGTTGATAATCTATCAGTAGCAGTCCATATTGTAGTTTTGTATTTAAAACTGAAGGAATTCAATCACAGATCTTGCTCTCCAGTCACTTAACCACACAGCTACTTTGAACTTTTCACTAGATACTGTTTAAAAACAATTGGGATTTTTTTTTCTTGACTTCTGAAGATAAAACTGAAGAGATTGTTCTTTTGTAGGTGTGCAGATTCCAAGAAATAAATTTGTCTCTAGTGGCTAAAGTTCTACCCCCTTTGTTGCAACCATTGCTACAAAATGGCTTCAGATTTTTTTTCTATCAAAGAAGCCTCGATTTCCCTCCTCCCTCACTGATTCATTGTCTCTCTAGTTTGTCTGTTGATTCAGAGATGTAGGCAAGGATGTTAAATTCTTTTTCTTTAATATACTTCCTAGTATGTTTTTATCATATATATATATATATATATATATATATATATATATATATACATTGCGTGCGTGTTATTTTTAGTTTTCAGGAATGCATTATGTCCAGATTGATAAATCTTATCCCCCACCACACTATTACAGTTTTAATTTTTTTTTTCCCTCTTGTTCTGTATATCTCCAGGTTTGTGGGTAAAAATACATTTTCCATTTGGTTTGCTATCCTGAGTGGGCAACAAAAGGACTTTCATTAATATTTTTTTTTTTTTTTTTTTTTTTTTTCCCCCTCATGTATATTACGAATCTTGCCAGCAATAACATCCTCTGAGTAAGAAAACATTCATCTTGTTTTCTAATACTTAAGTGGCTACAAAAGGATAGTTTTGTTTACACATTTATTTTATTTTTTTATTTTTTATTTTATTTTATTTTATTTTTTTTTAATTTTTTTTTTTATTTTTTTTTATTTTTTTTTATTTTTATTTTTTTTTTAGAATTTATTTCTCTGAAATTGTTTTTATTTTTCAAGATTGGTGGGATAGGTTTTTTCTGTATTACACACACTTAGATGTACCATAGGGGCTTTTCTGGTACCTCTCACCTCACAATTCAGGGTGTTTGGTCAAATTTTGACAATTACTTGTAGAATTAAAGCATTTCAGTTATTCTTCAGAATATTGTATATCTTTGACACTGTTTTTGTAGAATTTAGAATATACTCTTGTCTCCCGCAGAATGGTAAGACTCCCTCCCCGTTCCAAAAGCGGTGTCCTAGATATGACACTAAACTGTGTCTGATGATTCAAATCTTGAACCTCTTGGGAGAGCTCATCCTTTTATTGCCATTACTCCCAAGTCCACTCTCATCTAGGGTGGTAGTACCTTTTTTACAGTCCCTTCTATAGGTCAAATAGGTTTACTTGATGTCATCTAACTGTTAATTATTTGTATTGAGAATAGTTACTTGAGGCTATAATTGTTTAAGTATTAGTTATTGTTAATTATTACCCGGCACATTGAAGACCAAGGTTCAATCCCAGGTCAAGTCATACCAAAGACTCAAAAAATGCTACTTGATGCTACCTTGCTTAACACTCAGCATTATAAGATATGTATCAAAGATGAAGTAGAGCAATCAAGGGAAAGGAGTAGCGCCCTCTCTTACACCTCAGTGTAGTAGCTTTTGAAAAAGACTTCAGGTGCTAAATTTATTGCTGTTTTTATTAGTTGTTATTTACTCATTAGTTTTTCACTTCAGTTTTAGCTGATAGTCTTTCACTGGAGTTTGAGTGACAGCAAGTCTCCTCAAGTCTCCAGGACTCTTCTTGGTATTCTGGCTGTTCTCAATAATGCTGTTGTTTGGATGGTTTCCACTCTTCCGCCAACTTACAAGTCCTCCAGTCGCTTTAATAATTCTTTAGTTACTGTACCAAAAGCACCAATCATAATTGGTATAATTGTCATCTTCATGTTCCATAGTTGCTTTTTTTTTTTTTTTTTTTTTTTTTTTTTTTAATTCCCTAGCAAGGTCCTGGTACTTATTAGGAATGATATTACAATGCAAATGATTAAATCTATTATTTGAACATCTTCAGAGATGTGTTTACCTATTTAAAATGATTGTGATGATGATTTTTAGGCTGATTATAATTCAAGATCATAACTGTTAAACTGACTGGTGCTTAAAATAACCCAACAAGGGTTGACACGTCTTAAAACCAACTGACAATATTTTTCATGTACACTTCTGACATTTTGATTGCTTTCAGTTTTTGTTCTGTGAGGATTTCTCATTTACTTCTCTACCATTTCACTGACCCTTCTAGTGCTAACTGTTTTTTTTTTTTGTTTGTTTTTTTTCTGTTTTTGACTTGCTTAAAGCTGTGTCAGTCTCATTAAAACATTAAATGTTGTTTATAAATGGCCTTCTAACAAACATTCAGCTCTTTCATAAATTGATTGTTCTCCTCCATTGTAGCCACTTTCAAGGCAATGATTTCGTCACGTACCCACTTCAATGCCATGTTTTGCTACCAGTTTGGAATAGACAATTAAGAACAGTCAACATTTGACAAAACTGATATTCGAGATGTTCTGTATAAAGTCTCTAACATCCAGGTTAAAATATAAGTTTATCAGATATAATATGTATCTATCTATATTTCTGAAATGAGGTATTATGTACATTATTTATATTTTTCGGACTATTGTCCTCATTTTTGTTGCCATGTTTATCACGTTTCGGAAAGTGGAGAACTTTCAAAGGGGAAATTAACCGAAGATAACTGATATCTGACATCCATTAAACATGGCTCATGTAACTAGAACAGTCAACCCCTGTGAGTGAAATAAAGGGTTAAGTTCGACATTCCAACCACCTGAAGAAGGCCGGAGCATACAACGGCCGAAACGTTGTGATAGACATGGCGACCAAGATGAGGACAATAGTCAAAAAAATGTAAATGTATATAGTATGTTTTTAGTTTTGTTATCTATATTCTTATCTTCATAAAAAATGAATTTTCTTTGTGTTAGAATATCACCTATAAATAAATGCCCCTCCCTTAAAGAAAAATGTGCAATGATTAATGTTGATGGAAATGGATATGGCAACCAGAGTTCAAATACTAGGTAAGGCTGTTAGCATTTCACAAAATGATTATACTCTTGGGAAAGGTATGAATCCAACTATTCTCTCTCCAGCTATTAATAAATAGTAGGGTAGACTGGCTCTTTGACCTTGGTTTGGAAACCAGTCTAGAAGAAAGAAAGAAAACTCTGAATTCAAACTTGTTAATTTCAGCCTAAAAAATTGAGTTTGCTTCTGTGGAATAGTTGGTAAATATATCCATATTTACCCAACCCCTCCACTCGGGCAGGATATGACACAAGGTCAATTTTTAAGCGGAGTTTAGCAGGTTTGAATTCAAAGTTTTCCTTCTCAAAGACTAGTTGCCTCACCAAGGCTGAAGAACCTAGTCTGTCCTATTTACCCATAGCTGGAGGGAGAATAATTGGATTCATACCTTTCCCAAGGGTATTAGGGCTGTGTGAAATACCATCAGTCTCATCCAGGATTTGAACTCATGTCGCCGTGTCCATTTCCTACGACGATAACCATTACAACACAGACTATATATATATATGACATTTTTTGTATACATATTTTCTTCTGGATCCGTTCATATTACCGTATTGCTTTTATCATATTTGGTGGGAATTGATTTATGTATTGTCCATAAATGTATGTATCCCTAGTACTTTCTGCCCGACTTTGGGCCATCATCAGGGGGGGAGGGTCTATCACAAAAGTGATACAAATTGGTTTTGCATATTACTACTATGTAAAATACACACACACTCTCTCCTAAAAATTCTTTAAATAAAACAATAACTTTTTTTAAACCAAAGATACCAGAATTTTTTTTTCTAGAGGAACAACATACAATCAAAATGGATATTATTAGATATTACTTATTACCAAAACAGCCCAATCAACTTGGGCTGTGGACAACACCAACTGCATCCCTGCAGAAGGGCAAGATCCCAACCCCCAATGAGTGTCATAGATATTGTAATATTATGGATGGGCACTGTCTGTTGAGAACGTGCAAGCACCTTGCCTGTCCTCAATCATTGAAAAATATCACAAACCTAGCATGTGTGGGCAAAATGACCTGTATTTTAATATAATCATGCATGCACTTTCACGTGTTACACTATTGTTTTCACTGGTGATCACCGAGCCTTCTGGAACCTTTGAATTGATCCATCAAATCGCTATATAAGAAATCAAGTAGCGAGATTTTGGAGTTCAAGGCAGGTTTCTCAACAGGTTCAACAGAGGTCCAAGACACCCCCAACCCATGCCATACCCAGCCTGTCAACAATATGACTGACATGAGAGTATCAACAAGCCTGCTATAATGACACTGCCGTCACCCCAAGAAGAGGAAGGAGAAAGAATGCTATTGAACAAACTTTTGTCAACTACCGCCTGCTGTAGTCCCCATGAATAAAAGCGACTATTTTCTTCCTTAAATTTCGAGTTTTGAGTTTCTTTCCTGTGAACTCCTTTCTTTCAGACACAACGTATTTTGGTCCTATGTTACAATATTACACTCATTCAGCTGATGGAAATGTTGAGTACCCCTTCATTGACATTACTCCCAATTCCACTCCAACTGAGAGTGGTAGTACCTGTTAGGGGCCCATCTATGGGGCAAATAGAAATTTTTAATCATTTTCTATTCTTGAAATCATATAACTAGCTTGCCTAGTTGGCCGGGGCTGTAGAATACACAGACAGCACCTCAGCAAAGGGGTAAGACAACCCCTTGCCAATGAATAACCTGGATATGACCCTAAACAATCTGATGATGAGATTCTAATGCTGAAACTTTGGGGAATATGGAGCACCCCTACATTGCCACTGCTCCCAGGTCAACTGTGGCTCAGAGTGGTAACACCTGATAGGGTCCTATCTATGAATCAAATAGAACTAAACTGTGTACTTATACTAAACTGAATTGTTTGAAATAGAACTGTCCATTTGATATGCCATAAAACCCAACCAACCATTTAACTGGCTTGTTTAAAATTTGTTACCTAAAAGGTATTTGTTTGCAAATCATATATAAACAGGATTGGGGGTTAAATAACCCTACAAGGGTTGATATGCTGTTAGACTCTGCTGGTTGGTCATATCTATCTCCTAGCACTAGAGGGCAGTGAAATCCAAGATGGCACTCAACCCACTACACATATTTACCAACCCCTCCGCTTGGACAGGATATGACACAAGGTCAATTTTTAAGCGGAATTTAACAGGTTTGAAATCAGTTTTCCTTCTCCTAGACTAGTTGCCTCACAAGGGCTGAAGAAACTAGTTTGCCCTACTATCTACCCATAGCTGGAGGGAGAATAATTGGATTCATACCTTTCCCAAGGGTATTAGTGCTATGTGAAATGCAATCAGTCTCGTCGAGGATTTGAACTCGTGTCGCTGTGTCCATTTCCTACGACGATAATCATTACATCACAGGCACCTCCAACCCACTACAGTGTGTTTTTGTGCTCACCCTGTCAAATATCAACACCTTGAAAGACAATATCAGTTTATATTTGACTCTTGTCTGTATGTGTAATGTAAGTATCACTGATACACCCCTTATTTTGGAAGCTGAACACGTATTGATCTGCCTACCTGGTCACTTAGTATGATCTAATTATATTACTTGTGTACTTATTTATGAGTAGTGCTGTACATCCGTAGAAACATAATGAGAATTTTAATAATATATCACTTAATTTTTTTTATATTACTTTTAAACAAGACAAAATGCAAACATTTCTTTTTCTTGCAAAAATGTTCTGGAAAACCTTTTATCAAAAAATGTACTCATAGGTTAATAGATTTTAGAGACACGGAAACCTGAAGTAGACAATGAAACTGAAGTAAAATATGGAAAGAACGTGGTGTGAAAGTTTTCAATTGCTCGTTGTTGGGTGGATTCTGGCTTTTGTTTATTTCCCTGTTTTAAAGAAAACTGTCCTGAAAAACATAGTTGCCCAAACAAGATAAACAAACTCTGGGGAAAAGCGTTTGTGATTCATTTATTTTTTTTTTTCTTTAGTGCTAAAGGAAATCCATGAAACAACTTATAAGACGGAAATGTAATATTGTTTGCTTCATAGCAAATTGGTATTCAATATAATGTGAATTTCTTCTCTTCTGTTTGTATAGTTCATTGTATCTACATTATAAAAACTTCAAATAATGAAAAAAGAATAAGAAATTTTTTAATCATAGCAAATGGCTAATCTGATAAACATTTATAGAAATACCAATTGGTAGTATACTGAACTTCTCTGTATGAAATGCGAATAAACATCAATGGTTGAAAATAAACACGTTTTTTGTTTTTTTAAAATCACAAACTGCACACTAAAAATGAAGATTAATGTCCAATGTAGTCTCTGCTCTTAATTGATCTGGCATGTGTGTGTGTGTGTGTGTATATATATATATATATATATATATATATATATATATATATATATATACTCTTAATACCCTGTCCAGTGGCAAAAGCTGCTTGGTTACGCCAGGAGTAGCAATACCGCCTTGAGCTACCGAAACTGTCATCACCCCAGGTTGGTGGCTGATGAGAGCAGGGTATCGCACGTGCTTCACAAGTATGATGAAAAAATATTTAAAAAAAAATATATATATATATAACTGGCTCATTGGCCAAGTGAGTAGTGTTTGCCAATGGTCTGGGAGATCTGGGTTCAATCCCAAGTCGCATCATACCAAAGACTTTAAAAATGGTACTTGATGCCTCCTTGCTTAACACTCAGCAATATGAGGTACGTATCAAGGATAAAGTGGAACAATCCAAGGAAAGGAGTAGCACCCTCCCCTACACCTCGGTGTAGTAGCTATTAAAAAGGGAGCCCTCTGGTCACCCTTGACTACAGTCACCAACTTGACATATATACAGAATTACCCTAGCCCAGTCGGCTGAGGCTGTAGAATACACTGACTGTATCCCTCCAGAGGGGTAAAAAAACCCACCCCAATGAGTCTCCAAGAAATGACAGTAAACAATCTGATAGTGAGGCTCCAGTTATGCTGGAGTTTGGGGAATGCTGAGTACCACTTCATTGCCATTGCTCCTTGGTCCACTTTTACCTGGAGTGGGAGCACCTGATCACATCCTATCTATGGGTCAAATAGAACTGTTTGACTGTATGCAAACAAATGACATGGTAAATTGAATTGTTAGAAATAGAACTGTGGACCTGGGAGTGATGGCATTGAAGGGGTACTTGGCATTCCTCAAAGCTCCAGCATTACTGAAACCTCACCATCAAATTGTTTAATGTCATATCCAGGATACTCATTGTTGGAGGAGCACTGCTGCAAAGATTTAGTTTGTGTATTCTACAGCCCCAGCAACTCTGAGTAGATAATAATAACTTGTTAGAACAGAGTTTTTGACATCAGTGTTAGCTGATGGTTTTTTACTGGAGTTTGAGTGACAGCAAGTCTCCTCAAGTCTCCAGGACTCGTCTCGGGATTCTGGCTGTTTTCAATAATGCTGTTGTTTGGATACTCTACCTGTCCGCCAAATTCCAAGTCCTCCAGGCCTTTTAATAATCCTTTTAGTTATTGTGCCTAAAACACCAATCACAATTGGCACAATTGTTACTTTCATGTTCCACAGCTTTTTCTATTCTCTAGCAAGGTCGAGGTACTTATCCTTTTCACATTCCTTCAGATTTATTCTGTGGTCCGCCAGGACAGCAAAGTCGACAATTTTGCAAATGCTCTTTTTTTTATTTTTCACTCATTAGAGCTTTTCAGATCTGCATTAGCCGATGTTTTTTCAAATTTTTTAAAAAATTTTTTTACTGGAGTCTGAGTGACAGCAAGTCTCCTCAAGTCTCCTGGACAGTTCTCAGTATTCTGGCTGTTCTCAATAATGCTGTCGTTTTGTTGGTTTTCACCCATCCGCCAACTTCCAAGTTGTCTTATTATCATTATTATTATTATTAACTCAGAGCTTTTCACATCAGCGTTAGCCGATGGTTTTTCACTGGAGTTTGAGTGATAGCAAGTCTCCAGGACTCTTCTTAGTATTCTGGCTGTTCTCAACAATGCTGTCGTTTCTCATCATAAGATATTCCAAGATGAGTTGACATGCTGTAAGAATGGTATAACTATGCAAGTAAATGATTATAGGTTCAAGTTAAAACTGTCATTATCAATCTTGGAATCTCTCATTGGCACTTAAAAACAAAGAATTCTGTGGAACATTAAAAATAGTAGATGAATATTTACTATTGCTGTCTATAAATAAACAATTCCTATTCAAACATTTTTGACCATCTTAAAGTCCTGATTAATGTTTTAAGACTGAAACGTTTAATGTTGACTTTCCATCATAATCATGTTGTGCTATCAGCACGGATATTTCTGACCCTCTCTCACCACACCTCCCTATTGTGCATTGCTTCCAGCAGGTCCTCAAGGCTACATCCTGTATCAGCACAGGGCTGCTGTATGTAAGTTGGAGCAGGATGTCCTGCCTTTACTTGTCCATGTGAAGGAGCCCACAGGAGTACATCACTTATGAGCTTGTCCCTACTTCTCCAGCAGTGTCCCGCATGTCTGGTTCATCTAATTTTGATAGTTTTCAAGATAGGTGGTAGGTGGCTGTACAGCTGCTGCTTTTGGAGGGTGCTGTCTCCAGGACTTGTTCAATATTGCTCACAGCATTCTTGTGTAATTACCGTCAAGAAATTCATCAAATTTGAAATACTTTGTTTTTCTATTTTCTTTGTGTGTGTTTATATTCTGTATATCTATCTTGTGACTAATATTTAGTATTTCTTAAGCAATCTGAACCATTTACAGTGAAGGCAAATATTTTTCTGTCTGAGTAATTCAATATATTAAAGTCTTTTTGAAGCTGATCCTTGTTAGTCTTCTAGAATAACCTCAGTCACATGACATCTCTCAACCAATCATATTGATAAAGTACTTGGTATTATTTATAATGGCAAGGTATAACATATCATTTGATAAAGTGATTGTTTGTTTTCACTGGATCATTTGTAACAGAACCCCAGTTTCAGGTTTGTGAATTTTAGTCTACAACCAATGAAGAATACACAACTCAACAATGACAAAAGACAAAACTCGTTTGGTAGGCCAGTATGTACAACACTATTAATTTAAAATTTGCCTAAAAATATTGTGCTGGATAGGACACTAAACAATCTGATGGTGAGGTTCCAGCAGTGCTGGAGCTTTGGGGAATGCGGAGTACCCCTTCATTGCCATTGCTCCCAGGTCCACTCTGGCCCGGCGTGGTAGCATCTGATAGGGCTCTATCTATGGGTTAAATAGAATTAACAGCATACTTATGCTAAAATGAATTGTTTGAAGTAAACTGAATAGCTTGAAATAGAAATGTTTTTGACAAATAAACTGTACTTACATTTAAACTGCGTGCTTATGCTTAACTGAATTATTTCAAATAGAACTGTTTTTCGACATTAAAACTGTATTTACACTTAACTGAATTGTTACATATAACTGCTTGAATAGTTTGAAATGGAAATGTTTTTGACAATTAAACTGTGTACTTGTGCAAAACTAAATTGTTTTAAATAGAACAGATTATTTACATAAAAATGGATTTGGCGTTAAATAACCTACAAAGGTTGATATGCCATAAAACCCACCAAACCTAAAAATATTGAGAGGATTTATGATTGTTTTGATGGCATGTGTTTGTGGAGCTCTAGCTATCACAAGAGAGCAGCATTTTAAAACGGATAATGAGAGATATGTTTGAGAACATCCACATGGATGATATTCTCCCTTTCTTGAGAGATTCAGCATTATACCGAAAAATATAACACTTTTCAGGATTCTGGAAAATGTAGCCATCTTACCATCAAGTAAGTACAAATAAATTATTATTGAATAAAAATACTGATAGTAAAACTAGTTAGAAATAAGTACTTGTGTGAGCAAACAAATTTTATTAAATAACTACAGAAATATTTGAAACCATTTACTCGTGCATGAGTCAATGAGATTTTTTTTTTCAACGTATGTTCTCTACAAGATATGCATTTAAAAATCATGCATATCTAATACATGGGGCTGCTGAATACATTAAAGAGTGTCCTGGATATAACCATAACCAATCTGATGGTGAGGCTCCAGGATTGCTAGAGCTTTGGGGAATGTAGAGTACCCCTTTATTGCTATCACTGCTTGGTCCACTCTGGCCCTGAGTGGTAGCACCTGATAGGGTCCTATCTATGGGTTAAATAGAACTGTTTATATGTATAAAAATGGATTTGGTATTTGATAACCTACAGTGCCATAAAACCAAACGAAATAAACAGTATTTTGGCTTACATTTGACTATGTGGACAAAAGCAAAAATGTTTAATCAATAAATTCTAGCTGTAAATTACACTTACGGAACTATTTTGCAGAAAAATCAGATTTTCCCCAACAGAAAAAAGTTGTCCAATTCTGGTGGGATTGGAGACGATATTTCTATCAATAATTGGGTCAAGCCAAATGATTTTGAATTGAGCAACCAAACTTTGATATAAAAAAAAAAAAAAAAAAAAAAAAGTCCCCCCCCCACTCCAAGAGAAAAAGCAGTGCTCATTGAGAAGATTTTCTAATCATATACAATAATCAGAGGGAAGACATTTTTAACAAGACTTAATGATTCATCTAGAATTTAAATTAGAAATGTTTTAGAATTAAACATGTCTAATTAGGTTCATTGGCCTAGTCGATACACTGTTCGCCAATGGTTCGAGCAGACTGGGGTTCAATCCTAGGTCGCATCATACCAAAGACTTCTAAAATGGTACTTGATACTTCCTTGCTTAACAACCTGGCAATATAAGGTACGTATCATTGGTGAAGTGAAGTAATCCAGGGAAAGGAGTAGCGCCTTCCCCTACACCTCGGTGTAGTAGCTATTGAAAAGGGAGCCTTCTGGTTGCCTTTGACTACCGTCGCCAACTTTACTTAATTAGGTTCAGTTTTTTGAGCTGAACATAATTTATCGTCGAGGGTGTTTCAGAAAAAATGATATCAAGGTGATCTAATAACCCAACCAATTCTTTCAAATGATCTTGAATTTTAACAGCATATGAAGTAACAACTCTTGATAGTGTATGTGTTTTTTTTTTTTTTTTTTTTTCAGTTACAGAAAGGCAGTTCTCTAGAGAAATGGCATATCAGCCTTTATAGGTTATTTAATGCCAAAGCAATTCTAGAAGAACAGTAGTGGTACTATTTAACCCATAGCTGGGTGGATAAGGGGGTTCATCCAAAAGTGAATGTAATAGCACGACTGGAGTACAAACTCACTTACTATGATTCTGCAGTCCATCACTTTAACCATTACACCATGAGGACACCCCACATAGAATTTTGAGTTGTTTCTACACGTGCTGTAAACATCCTCGTTCAAATCTAAGATTTTATCAAGTTACTAGATTACGAAATGATGTCAAATTTTTTGAAATGCCCTTTATTATTTGATACAATTTATCTTTTTATTTCAGACATGTGAAAAGATGTTTTTTTTTTGTTTTTTTTTTTTTTTGTGTGTGTGTGTGTGTGTGTGTGTGTGTGTGTGTGTGTGTGTGTATATAATAATCATGCAGAAAACAAGATACAATTGAACCAAATTGAGTAAAACATGAAACGCTTGTCCTAATTAGTGTCGTTTCAGTTTCAACAGTTTACAATTAGCATAGTTCTTGTCGCTACTGTCTCTCATAATTAAACTTGGAATCTGTCTCATCAGGTAAATTTGCTGTGTTAGCATTAATTTACAGTCGGAGCAAGCTAGGGAACAAAGCAAACGATGCTTCCTGCAAGAACAGCTCATGGTATTGCGACCAGAACTGCAGGTGCATGAAACAACTTTAAGAAAACGAAGTCCTCCATAGCACAGAAGTTAACATGCTGAATTGCGACCTCATTGTAAGGAAGTTCAAACTCCAGTTGCGCTATTTCGGACTAATATTTTTGAGGAAAGGTATGAATGCTTATTCCCTCGGCTATGGGTTAAATGGTATCACAACTGTCCTTCAGTTGCCCAGTCAGCTGGACCTGTACAATACACTGACTGCAGACAGGTAAGATCCCTTCAATTGTCTTGGGTATGACAATCAGATGGTGAGGTTCCAGTAATGCTAGCGTTTTGGGTAATGCAGAGTATCTCTTCATTGCCATTACTTCCAGTGTAGCATACCCATGATATGGATATGTGAAATAGACATAATGTTCATAAACATATATAGGAATCCGAAAACACGAAATTGGTTCAGGTACGAAACTTTTATTCACCTTTTTGAGTTTAAAGGTTTTTCAACATGAGGTGAGAGATACAATCTTTCTATGCTGACTGCTTTTACATCATCAGCTCTCTATCCAACCAACGCGCGGCGCCCATAGCACACAAATTCGTCTGGCCTTGCTCAGCTCTGAATCTCAACTCTCTCGTTTGGAGGCAGGAACTCAACTCACTGCTTTTTCTCAAATCCCAAAAATCCCCTGTGCATGCTTCCGGTGCATGATATCATTTCCTATCTGGGGTTTTATTTTGACATATGTGAATGAGGCATCCTTCCCGCACGCGCGTGAACACCTGCGCTCATGTTTGCACCTAATTAACCCATGCATTCAGTCGAAAGGTTCTCATCCTAACTAAACCGAAAGGCAAGATATATAAAACGCAAAATGATAATATAAAGAAAAAATCCCTCCACAATTATATTACACCAGGTCCACTCTGGCCCGGAATGGTAGCTCCTGATAGTCCTATCTATGGGTCGAATAGAACTAATCTGCATACTTATGCAAAACTAAATTGTTTGAACTATTTATATGTATAAAAATGGATTTGGCATGAAAAAGCCTACAGTGGTTGATGTGCCATAAAACTAAACCAAACCTGTGTCTTAGATGCCATATGCAGTTTTAAAATTTGTGGTAATCGGCTAAAATTAACAACTTGGCAACTCCTATTAGTTTAGACTTGAGTAACTTTCATGTACCTATTGTTATTACTTAAAAGTTGATTATGCAGATTAAGTGTTATTATTGATAATATTAATTATTTTAATTTCATCACATTTGATATTAGTTTTTTGTTGTTTTGTTTTCTTGATTGGCCCTGCTAAAATTGGGGGGGGGTATCTTATACGCTGTCAAATATGGTATATAAAAAAAAAATAAAAGGAAATTAAATGTTATTACTTAGACACTGTCAATGGTGCTTGATGACTGTTAGTTTTTTTGACAGTAATCAAGACAAGTTTCTCACACAGTGAGTATCCTTTTATATACTGTTGTGTGGAGCATGATGGAATGGGCTCTTGTTTATTTACTTGGTTTTGTTGTATTGATTTTAAGATATAATTTACTGTTTTTCTAGGGTTTTTCTATTTTTTTTTTTTTTTTTTTTTTTTTTTTTCTCAATTCTTTTACATACTTTTTATTCATGATTTCTATTTATTCTTATATATTAATCAATGGTACTTCTCTTAAATCTGTTTCATTTAAAATCAGTTAAGATTGTTTTTTGCTTTTTTTTTTTTTTTTTTTTCTCTATTTCATTCATCCAAGATTCCTTTAATTTGGTCAATTAAATGTCTGAAATTTTCTCCTCCCAGCACTTTGCATTGTAATTGGTCATTTTCAAGGGTATAATTAAGACGGTGAATTATTTATTTTATTTATTTATTTTTTTTTTTTTATAACTGAGATGCTCTGTCTCAACAGTATAAAGAAATGTTCAATATTTCATCTCTTTTGTATAGCAATTTGTTAGATTTGTTTAAAGTCTCTTGTTTATTAATAAAAGACTAGAGCTGACACATACGGTTAACAGTAGTTTGAAACATCTATTTTCTAAATATATGTAGTTTTTTTTTCTTTTCTCTTAGATAATGTCTTAATTATAGCTTTGATAATGACCTATGATGGTAGTGCTCGAAACGACTTTTACATAAAAACTGAACAAAATAGATCTTGCAAGACAAGAAATAGTGAATAATAAAACAATGTCAAAAAGAATCATTGCTATTTCTTAAACATGTAGGTTCATACACGTAAACAGATGTTTGTTCTAAAACCCGAAAATCCTATTTAAAATTGGATAAAAATGAATTACAAGGTGCATACGATAAGTTTCCGGACTTTTTTCGTATGGGCATTTAAAATTATCGTAGACACTTGAAAATTCACTGTTATTGCTATACATCTTATGAGATGATTGAACAATTTTTATGATTTCAGCTTCAAATTAACAGCTACAGCACCAATTGGAATACACCCTACTAAAGTCTGATTGTCACAGTGAGTGAATTTAAAAAATGCAATCTGACACTTTAGAAGAACGATATGCAATAAAATTGTTTTAAACTTGGAAAAAATGCCAGAGAAACGTATGGAATGCTTCAGACTGCTTTTCGACCATTTTGCATGAATTGAGCATCAGTTTTTAATTGAAAGAACAATAACTTGTGAACCAGACAGTAACTCGAGTAATATGAAACCCTTGTTTATTTTGATCAGTTTAAGATCAGGATCTTAACGGTTTACAATCTATGAGTGGGTCATTATCCCACCTTTTTTTGGATTGATTGGAAAATGACAAAAGGGCTATTTTCATATTTCACATTTTACATCTGAACACTTGTTGTGGCTCAGTCAGCTAGGGCTGAAGAATATGCTGACTGCATTTCTGCAGAGAAGCAAGACATACTCTAAAGAGTGTCCTGTAATGACCATAACTAATCTGATGGTTGCCCAGTCGGCTGGGGCTGTAGAATACACCGACTGCTTCTCTGCAGAGGAGTAGAACCTCCCACCGGGTGTCCTGGATATGATGCTAAACAATCTGATGGTGAGGTTCCAGCAGTGCTGGAGCTTTGGGGAATGTGGAGTACCCCTTCATTGCCATTGCTCCCAGGTCCACTCTGGCCCGGCGTGGTAGCATCTGATAAGGGTCTTATCTATGGGTTAAATAGAATTAACAGCATACTTATGCTAAAATGAATTGAGGAAAACTAAATAGTTTGAAATAGAAATGACTTTTACAATTAAACTGTACTTACATTTAAACTGCGTGCTTATGCTTAACTGAATTATTTCAAATAGAACTGTTTTTCGACATTAAAACTGTACTTACACTTAACCGAATTGTTACATACAACTGCTTGAATAGTTTGAAATGGAAATGTTTTTGACAATTAAACTGTGTACCTGTGCAAAACTAAATTGTTTTAAATAGAACAGATTATTTACATAAAAATGGATTTGGCGTTAAATAACCTACAAAGGTTGATATGCCATAAAACCCACCAAACCAATCTGATGGTGAGGTTTCTTGGTCCTATTTATGTGTCAAATAGAAATGTTTGACATTTAAACTGTTTGCAAGCAAATGACTTGGACTAAAATGAATTGCTTGAAATAGAACAGTGTATCATTTGTGTGCAAACAAATGACTTGTGTTTAATTGAATTGTTTGATACATAGTGATACTTAAAAAAAACAGTAAACTGTGTGCAAACAAATGATTAATAGTAAATAGAATGATTCGTATTAGATAGAAATAAGTGAAACCATTTAACTGTGTGCCAATAAAAATGAGCTCAGGTTTGTTCAAAAAGGTTATCTACCTTACTATTTACTACTATTTAGAAATCATGTATTCAATATATATGTATAAAAAGGATTTGGCTTTAAATAACCTACAATGGTTGATATGCCATAAAACCAAACGAAACCAAATCGTATGTATTTAATATATATGTATAAAGAGGATTTGGCATTAAATAACCTACAATGGTTGATATGAAATAAAACCCATCCTGACCAAATCGTATATATTTAATATATATGTATAAAAAGGATTTGACATTAAATGACCTACAATGGTTGATATGCCATAAAACCAAACCAACCCCTTCACACAAGCAGGATGTGACAAGTTGAATTTTTGAGTTGATTTTAACAGGTTTGAATTCAGTTTTTCTTCTAAACTGGTTGCCATACCAAGGCTAAAGAACTTGATTTTCCTTATTTACTAATAGCTGGAGGGAGAATAGTTGATATCATGCATTTGTCAAGGACGTGACATGCAAACAGTCCAAGATCTGTATGTGTGAATGAATGAAAAAAATCTTCATGAAGATGGTTTTCTTAATTCAGTTGCCCAGTCGGCTAGGGCTGTAGAATATACCAATTGCTTCTCTGCAGAGAGGTAAGACTCTGTCCAACAAGTGTCCTGGATATTACACTAAACAATCTGATGCTGAGGTTCTACCAATGCTGGAGCTTTGGGGAATGACAAGTTCACCTTCATTGCCATTGCTCCCAGGTCCACTGGGGCCCGGAGTGGAAACACTCAATTGGGTCCCATCTATGGGGCAAATAGAAATTTTTAATCATCTTCTATTCTTGAAACCATATAACTAGCTTGCCCAGTTAGCCGGGGCTGTAGAATACACAGACGACACCTCAGCAAAAGGGTAAGACAACCCCCTGCCAATGAGTAGCCTGGATATGACCCTAAACAATCTGATGATGAGGTTCCAATAATGCTGGAGCTTTGGGGAATGACGATTACCCCTTCATTGCCATCGCTCCTAGGACCACTGGGGTCCGAAGTGGAAATACCCAATTGGGTCCTCTCTATGGGTCAAATAGAACCAAAATGTGTTATGCTCAAATGGATTGTTTGAAATAGAACTGTTAATTTGTCTAAAAATGGATCTAGTATTAAGTTACCTCCAAAGGTTGATATGCCATAAAACCCAAACAAACCAAATATTTTAAACTGTACTTTTGGAATAGAATTGTCTATATGTATAAAAAATGGACTTGGCATTAAATAACCTACAATGGTTGAAGTGCCATCTAACCAAATCATATGTATTTAATATTTGTGTATGAAGAGGATTTGGCCTTAAATGACTTACAATGGTTGATATGCCTTAAAACCTAACCAAACAAAATATGGTAAACTGTACTATAAAACTCTACCAAACCAAGTCTTCTATATTCAATATATGTGTAAAGAGGATTTGGCATTAAATAACCTACAATGGTTGATATGCCTTAAAACCTAACCAAACAAAATATGGTAAACTGTACTGTTTGAAATAGAACTGTCTATATGTATAAAAATGGACTTGGCATTAAATAACCTACAATGGTTGATGTGCCATCAAACCAAACCTTAATTCAGTGCTCAAATACTGATCAGTAGATGGGATAAAGCTGAAAAAGAAATCGTGTTTTAATGTGTTGAGACATATGAAATGTTTCCTCTGGCTATAATGTATATATTTTCTTTGATTCCATTAAACTTTCAGGTGGATCACACACTTGTCATATAGGAATATTTCCATTTGACATTTGTGTGATCCACATGAAACTATAAGTAATGGACTGAAAGATTACATACATGATTTGATTATTTTAGGTTTTAGTTCCATGTTACCATGGTAACATTTCAAACTTTTGTTTGCAGTTTATCTTCTCTTATTCTATCATTTTATTTATTTATATATATATATATATATATATATATATATATGACCCATTAATATAATTACTATTGTATCAAGGCATCTTTCATCTTAAAAAGCAATCGTATCACTTCAGAAAGATCAAACCAGATGACAAGGGCAGAAATTGATTAACTTTATCCTACAGTGTACGTGAAAGACCAAGTTCTTGGGAACGTCTTCGGAGGGACTTTCAGATGCCTTCCGACCAAATCTCTCACTACATCCACATTGTCAGGGCATCTTACTGTCAACTTCAGCCAGATCTGGGATTTTCTGTCTTGTTGAGGTTCGTCACTGACCCTGTGACTTGGAATTTGTATACCCACGATAAATTTGGCTTTTCTAGGGATAGTTGTTAAGTAAAACTTCCTGCGGGATTTTACTTGAACAGTTTTGAATGATTTTTGCCTTCAAATAAGCAGTGACACAAAATATTTTTCCTCTCTTGGCCAAGGCATTGTGATTGAGGATTAATGGTTGTTATAGTATACTATTTTCAGATCTAAAGCAAAAAAGAAAAAAACGTAATTATTAGTCATTAGCAGTCACATGAGTCCCATGTATATTGAAACACCCTCTGTCTGTGTATGCCCATGCCCATATATATATATATGCAGGTACAGGAGAGAATATGCACTGTTTTGGGGCCTTTGAGAGGAAGGCCTTGAAACGGTGCACATTCTCTCCTGATGACCCAAAACAAGCATGGAGTTAAACTGCTTGGTGGAAATGTGAATGGCTAAAGGAGCATTTTCTATTCGCTCACTTTCTGGTGAGTTTCTGTTATTTGGTAACTTCCTTTATTTATTTATAGGCAGGTACAGTCACTGCACATGAAATGTTCAATATAATCTTTCCATTTTAACTGGCTAATAAGAACTGTGTAAATTATTTGAAGATATCTCAATTGATTGTACATTTAATAACAGGTTTACAAAATCATTATCTGTAGTCATTAAGAAAAAAATCAATAATATTAGCTGTTTATAATTTACATACACTGAGCTCTTCAAGGATATTTAGTCTACAAGAGGGGTCTATACCCTCACCCACTCAGTTTTTTGTGGTCTACTGAAATATACCTAAATTACAAAGGCTTGTCTTATGATTTATTCCCTTTAAAGTTGGCCAACCATAGTCAGGGGTGACCTGAAGGCTTTTTTTTTTTTTTTTTTTTTTTTTTTTTCCATAGCTACTACACCAAGGTGGTGAGGAGGGCACTACTCCTTTCCCTGGATTGAGCCACTTTACTCTTGATATGTACCTTAGTGCTGAGTGTCAAGCAAGGAGGTATCAAATACCATTTTTTTTTGAGTCTTTGGTATGACTTGACCTGGGAATGAACTCTGATTTCTCAGGCCAATAGGCTGGTAGTTCACCTCAATGAACTAATTAAGGAATGTGTACAACTGCAATGGTTTTTAAGTTTCAAACATCAAGGAGCATGACTATTGTTCATGGTCACTGGCAAATGTTTTTGCTAAAGTGACTTTTTTTTTTTTTTTTTTTTTTTTTTTTTTTAAATTACTGATTTTACTTTGGTCATAGCAAGGTCTAATCAGTAGATAGGAAAAATATATATCAAAAGATAGTGTTTTTTTTCTTTACTCTTTTTAGGTGTTAGTCAGCCTTGAAAATCAGCATTGTAATTTCTGGCATAATTAGTCATCGCTAAAATTCATGTATAAATGTATTCACCAAACATATCCACAGCAAGCAGGATGTTTGACACAAGTTAAAATTTTAAGAGGAGTGAAGTTGGTTTGAATTCAATTTTCTTTGACTGGAACGAGTTATCTAAGCAATGCTAAATAACCCAGTTTACCCATCGCTGGGAAGAAAACAGATGGATTCATGCCTTTTCTAAAGGCATTAGCTCAAAGTGAAAAGCCAACCACCTTGTCCAAGATTTGAACTTGGGTTTCCAAATGTTGCACTGGTTTCTAGATTGCAAGGAAACACTGGAAAAAGGGTTGACTGAAAAAAAGATTTAATCACATGAGGTGTAGACATTAACAAAAATGTTACCAATAATACATTATAGACATGTTCAGTCTGGCCAGCATGCCACTGTTGCTTTTTTTCTACTCTGACCAACACTGCTCCAACCACTGTTAATAGATGAGTCTATGCTTACATCACAAAAGTAGAGAAGGTTGGCCAGTCTTTGTACACAACACTCGTTTCATTTTCTATGAAGATAAGCAATGCTAAACACTACTCCAAATTCTTAGTTCTAGTCAGTGTATTCTACAGCCCCAGCTGACTGCATGTCTGTAGGGGGTTAAGACTCCTCCAACAAGTGTCCTGGATATGACACTAAACAATCTGATGATGATGTTCTAGTAATACTGGAGCTTTGGGGAATGCAAAGTACCTCATTATTGCTATTGCTCCCAGATCCACTGTGGCCTGGAGTGGCAGCACCTGATAGGATCCTATCTATGGGTCAAATAGAACTAAAATCTGCACTTATGCTAAACTGAATTGTTTGTAATAGAACTGTTTTGACATTTAACTGTGTAAATGAATGACTCATGTTAATTGAATTGTTAGTGATACATACCAATACTTGGAACCATTTAACATTGTTGACTAAGCTGAATTGTTTGAAATAGAACTGTCCATATGTATAAAAATGGATTTGGTATTGAATAAGTAACAATGGTTGATGTGCCATAAAACTAAACCAAATTCTTATTGTATATATGAAATTACTTTGCAGTTCTGGATGATCGTGAGTGTTTGAACATCATCCAAATTAGTGTCAAGTAACTTAGCGATGGCCATTTTAAGTTTATTACTTGGTGCATTAAAATAATGAACAAAAATACAGTTTCAAATTCGTTGCTCTAACTGAACAAAAAAGAAATTTGCTTGAAATAATTTCCTGTCCAATTGACAACTGATAGATAATTCTGAGGGGGTCTCGATTAATACTGACTGTATCCTCTGCAATGGAGTAAGACTCTTCTATCCTCAAAAGGCGTGTTCTGGGTCTGACAAACTGCATCCGATGGTGAGGCTCCAGTTTTGGAGCTCTGGAGAGTGTAGAATACTCCTTTATTGCCCTTACTCCTAGGTGCACTCTGACCTGGAGTGGTAGTATCTTTTAAGGTCCCATTTCTGGTTCAAATAGACTTTTTTTTTAATTATAAGTATTGGATAAGAATACTTGGAACCCTATAACTATATTGCCTTTCAAAAAAAAAGTTAGTTTCTGAGGCGGGGGTCGATAATACTAGTTCGCCGTTTTACGAGCAGAGTATCTTAACTCCCAACTTTGCCTCTCGTTCGTCCGGTCCGTTCTTTCTCTCTACTTCTCTCCAATTAATCGCTTACTCACTGGTGTCAGTCCTCGTATTTGTCTCCGAGCCTACTTTTCTGCAACAAAAATTTGCATACGATGTAGGCCTAGTCTCTACACATTCCGCTCACTAATATTCTACATTTTCTCGATTTTCGCCGGCATTAAATTTAAGGTAAGTCTTTGTATTTCTCTGTTCTACACGCCAAACAAAATCTAGCCCTCTTTCTGCTGGAATCTCCATTTGACTCTCGTCCTCCGTCACATGTCAACAAATTACTGAAAAATCTGTTTACTTGACACTTGATAATTATTTGGATTGGACAGGAATACTTGAAACCGTACGACTGTGCAAAACTTATTTTTCTTTAGTAAGAATGCCTGATTTATTACCGGGACATTGGCCCAGCGGTTAGAGTGTTCGCCAATGGCCCGGGAGACCTGGGTTCAATCCCAGGTCGAGTCTTACCAAAGACTTTAAAAATGGAACTTGATACCACCTTGCTTAACACTCAGCATTATAAGGTACGGTTCAAGGGTAAAGTGGAGCAATCCAGGGAATGGAGTAGCGCCCTCCCCTACACCTTGGTGTAGTAGCTATCGAAAAGGGAGCCTTCGGGTCACCCTCGACTATGGTCGCTAACTTTTTATAACTGTGTGCAAAAAACAAAACAAAACTTCAACCGGAGGAGTCTCTGGAATAATGGCTAAAGTGCTTGACTACAACCTCAAAATGAATTGGAACTCCAGACACGCCTCTTAGGTTCACTTTCGGACTAATGCCCCTTGGAGAAAGTTATGAACCCCTTATCTCCCTCGCTATGGGTTTAAGAGTATCACTGCTGTTTTTCTACAAGGGTGGCTTTGGCATCAAATAACCCATGAAGGTTGATAGCCCGTTAACAAAGAAACGAAACTAAGATTCATTAATACAAAAATGAACGTATGAAGACAATTCCCTAACCTCTTGGCATAAGATAACCCTTGACGGTTTGACATATTAAAATATTTCAATATCCCTTATTCCTTCCAAACTTCATTCCTTTTCTTTCTCTCTTGGTATAGTTTTTATTCTATCAAATGAAAAGTCTTAGTTTCCAGGGGGATTTTGATGTGAATATCTAGAAATATCTCGTCTGTTTCTTCATTTAATAACAGGCTTCAGGAATGCTTAGTTCATGAGGACGATATAATTTTTTTAAAAATTGACATTGAACAAAATGGCAAATATTCTTATTGTAAAATGAAATTTTTAAATAGGATCTATGCTGCCTTTTTAGATTTTTATATTCCAAACCAAGAGATAATTTTGCCGGACTCTGTATGTTAATTTTTATTGGTCGGTGTTCAAAATGTAGCCGAGAGGTTATACAAGAAGACCAGGCGAGGGTAAGAAGTAAAGTAAGGTATAAAACATTTATTTTTTAATCAAAGATGCTGATAAACTTTGTTGGGTATACGTTTCCTTCATCTGATAAGCCAGAGTTGGATTTATTGTAAATTTGTTTTCATGCCTTAAAATTAAATTTATTACTTTTTTTTTTATCATTAAGGGTCTTCATCTTTATTTTTTTTATCATTAAGGATCTTCATCTTTATTATTTTCACGACGTTTCGGCCGATATGTCCTCTGGCCTTCTTCAGGTGTTTGTCGAACTCGGGAACCTTCACGGAACTTCGAACTACGTCATTTATTGAATCCACGGGGGTCGTCTGTTCTGATTCCGTTAGCCATAACCGGGTACAAGTGTTAAGTATTACTTACAACTTGTATACATACTTGGGTTTTTTGTAGGCCGACACCCCACGCAACCTAACAACACAAGAGATGATACTCTTAAGAAAAACAGAACTTAGGTCCACAATAACATCCCATATATATAAGGCATAAAAACTATAACGGAAAGAAATTCTTTGTTTTTTTTTTTTTGTTTTGTTTTTTTTTTATCATGAAGAGAAAAGTTTTCGTTGCTGTTCAGAGAAAGTTCTTTGAAATATCAATACCAACTAAATGTTTTCATAAGTTTTATGTGAGCGTATGTTGTGTGGTTTTTGCTTTTGACTCCTGATATGGTCGAGTTCAATGTGAGTATTTTAACTGATCTCCCACTAAACCAATATGTGACACAAAGTAGTTTTATAGTGGGAAACCACGCACAAATCCAGACTCATACGTGGCTGGCCCATCGGCTGGGACTGCAGAATACACTGACTTCATCTCTGCAGAGGGGTAAGACTCCCCCAACAAGTGTCCTGATTATGACACTAGACAATCTGACGGTGAGGCTCCAGTAATGCTGCAGCGGTGTGCCCCTTTATTGCCATCGCTCCCAAGTCTACTTTGGCCTAGAGTGGTAGCACCTGATGGGGTCCTATCTATGGGTTAAATAGAACTAAACGGTGTACTTTCGCTAAAGTGAATTGTTTAAAATGAACTGTTTTTACATTTAACTGCGTACTTATGTTAAACTGAATCTTGTGAAATAGAATAGTTTTTGACATTTTAAACTGGGAAAACAAAACTGTACTTGTATTAAACTGAATTTTTTGAAACTTATCAAAATTACTTAATTCAGCGTTAAATGACCCGATAAGGGTTGATACGCCGTAAAACAAAATCAATCATACGTGGCTATTTGAAAAATTTCTTGGTCCCTTTACCACCAAATTTCGCCCTGCAAAGTCTCTGCTCACCCCGAAACCAGACAATCCGTTTGATACCACCCACCCGAGTGAATGCATGGGTGGTTGAATGTGTGCAAGTGACTACTATTGCTATGGTAAAGATACATGCGAGTGACGTTGGTTTTGGCAGACAAAAAGTTGAACCTTATACGCTCTTTTTGCTTATTGGAAAACTTTGACATAAAGTTTCTTCCCAGAAATCTGCTCCCAGCGGAATGTCATTTTGGAAGCTTCGGATTAGTCCGCTAATATCACTTGGGTTCTTGCTACTACGCCCGCGTAATATTTTGATATAATTTCTCTAATAAGTTAACTTTCGTTTTTGTGTTGGAGGGTTTAATTAGTGTGTGAGAATTTTGCTCGCTGTTGGTTATAAATCATTTGGAGGCATGTTTTGATGTTTTACAACTGATCGAAAAATATACACATTTACCCAACCCCTTCGCTCAGGCAGGATATGACACAAGGTCAATTTGTAAGCGGGGTTTAACAGGTTTGAATTCAGTTTTCCTTCTCATGGACTAGTTGCCTCACCAAGGTTAAAGAAACTAGTCTGCCCTACTATTTACCCATAGCTGGAAGGAGAATAATTGGATTCATACCTTTCCCAAGGGTATTAGTGCAATGTGAAACGCAATCAGTCTCGTCCAGGATTTGAACTCGTGTTGCCGTGTCGATTTCCTACGACGATAACAAATACACCACATATAGGTGCCCTCTACTGATCGAACAATATAAGATTTAATTCCTATAGATACTTGATTGCTGGTTGTATGAAAATGTATATAAAAACAAAGAATAATCCAAAGCAGGAAATATTGTTTACACTAAATTTACTTAAAGATCGAGGGAGATAGTTAATTTTATTTTCCTTGAGTCTTTTGTAAAAGACTAAACTAATTTAAGAGCTTTCCTATATTGTATATATTTCCTATATATACTCTTTCTGGATCTAAAATAACTTTGAATAATCTGTTATCATTTACATTCATGGTTCTGTATCGTTTTCCTGTACTTTATCTCCTGCTCAGTCGGCTGAAGCTGTTGAATACACCGACTGCGTCTCTGCGGAGGAGTAAGATGCCCCCATTCCAGCAACAAGTGTCCTGGATATGACATTAAACAATCAGATGGCGAAGCTTCAGCCTTGGAGATTTGGGGAATGTGGACAATCTCCTAATTGCCATTGCTCCCACGTCCACTCTGACCCGGAGCAGTAGCTCCTGATAGGGTTTTATCTTTGGATCAAATGGAAATTTACTAAGCTTTTTGCTTAGATGTGGCACAAGGCCATATGAAAGGGGAACCCAATGAGACTCGAACTCACTCGTGTAGGTTTGCTAGTCGAGCTTGCTAACCATTACACCACCACTCTGTACAAACAAATGACTGATGTTAAATTGTTACTGTTATATAGAAATACTTGAAACCATTTTACTGCGTGCAAAAAATGAGTTCAAGTTCGTTTAAGAATGTTTTCTACAAAATGTGTTTACAAATCATAAATCTATATATGTATAAAGAGGGTTTTGTTTTGTTTAATGGCACATCAACCATTTTAGGTTATGAACGCCAAATCCGTTTGTAAACAAACAATTCAGTTTAGCGTAAATACAGTTTAGTTCTATTTGTCCCATAGATAGGACTCCATCAGGTACTACTACTCCGAGCAAGAGTGGACAGCGGAGAGATGGCAATGAAGGAGTACCCCGCGTTCCCCCAAAGCGCTATCATTACTGGAACCTTACCATGAAATTGTTTAGTGTAATATCTTGGACACTCGTAGGAGGGGTCTTACCCCTCTGCCGAGATATAGTCGGTGTATTGTACAGTCCCAGCTGAGTGGGCAAAAAGAGGATTTTTTTAAGCAGAGTTTAAGTTTTCCTTCTCCTAGACTAGCTGCCTCACCAAGGCTGAAGAACCTATTCTGCCCTACTATTTACCCATAACTGGAGGGAGAATAATTGGATTCATACCTTCCCCAAGGATATTAGTGCTCCCAGGTCCACTAAATAACCTATAATGGTTGATATGACATAAAACCCAACCAAACTGTACTTTATCCCTTCCAAACTTAATTCGGTTTTGTTTTTTTCTTGATAGTTCTGTCGATTGAAAGAAAAGTCTTTTAATAGTTCAAGAGATGATTAATGTTAATATTTGGAAATGAAAGTATTTTGACCTGTTTATCTGACCTCTTTGCAGACAGCTGGTTCTGGCTTGCCAGATGGAATAACGATTAATAATTCAAAACCCGAATAAAGCCATCAAAATGACTTAAGAATGGTAGACAAACGAATTTTTTTTTTCAGTTTCTAATAGGGACTTTTATCCTTTTATGTTCATTTCGTTGAAATAGTTTAAGTTTTTTTTTTTTTTTTTTTTTTTAAACTATTTTCGAAACGTGATGAATCATAGCAGATGTTGACTTATAGAGGAATACATTTGCAAATACAATACCAATTTTGAAAGTAATGAACAGCCATCATTTTAATGGCGATTTTTGTACACGATTGGAAATGAATAAAAAAATTAGGGGCTGACAAAAGATATTAAAGTGCTAAAGTTTACAACATTTTTTTTTTCCAGAAAAAAATTACTTCAATATTTTGGTAACGTGAGTTACGATTCAACACTTTCGGATATTTTGCGGTGGTCGTGAAGTTGACGAACCATAATGGATTGTCTGTTGCCGAGCTTGTCTCATACCGAGTCCTGCTGTCTACGTTTGCCTCTATGGCTTAGAATGTGGCCTCGAAATCCGCGATTTTAGGCTTATTTAACTTTATCTTATTATAGTTTCTTGTAATCCGAGCAAAGTTTCTAGAATCTTCTGATTGTACTATGCTCAAACGTACCTAGACCTTTCGCACAACAAATGCTTTTGGTTGCTTCTGTGGCGTTATGGCTCGGTTTGAACTCGTAGTGCATAATTTCACGAATTAGATTACTTTGCATGCTCACCTCATGAATCTTTGCAAATGTTGATTTTATTTTTTAATTTTTTTTTTTTAACCTCGACTAGTAAGATATGATTTTGTATCATTTTTAATTTGGGGTTTTCCATGTTCTTCCTATCAACATTGGGAGAAAAGATAGCTACCGAAATATGTGAAGACAATAAATGTAGTTTTGAAAAGCTTTTTTTTTTTTTTTTAAATCTTTGAAGTTCGATTTCAGACAATTCAAATTGTTTTAAAAAATTTTATCAGAGGTCTCTTAAAAAGCGTTTCTATTTCTTATTCTACTTGATGATGAAAATGACAGTTTACACAAAAGATTCTATAATGTATTTTGCCATATTTATGAATGTGAAGTGCTCAATATCTGTAATGGAGCACAAGTAGATCAAAGTTGTAATTTACTAAGTGTTTTGCTTAGATATGGTACAAGGCCAGATGGATCCCAATAACTCGAATTCGCTCGAGAAGGTTTGCTAGTCTAGTTTGCTAACCATTACACCACCTGAGGTGCTCTAAGCAGATCTAAGTTAGGATTGCATAGACAGTGTGTGTTCATTATTCATATATATATATATATATATATATATATATATATATATATATATAATGCAATTAGAAGAACTCAAACCTGGTTAAATTGTCTTTATAAATTTATTTTGGTGAAGAATATCATTATACTCTTCGTCTCATGAGATGACTTCACGCGTTAATTTGAGGTTGAAAACAGCAAATATGGATTAGTCTATATGTATGAATGAAAAAAACCCCAAAACAACCCTATTTAAATTCTCAGGCGAAAGAGCACTCCTATAGAATTATGTGAAATTCCTCATGTATTCTATACACGTATAATCCACACCCATTGTCTTCGTCCCCTGACTGCATATTACTGATATATTTTTTTACATTGTAATGATCAAGCACTGATAAAAGGTCAATATTTTGCGCCAATGAGGAGGAGGAGGAGGTGGTGACAGTCCTAGGACAAGAAATTTTCCCGTACACCCTCCTCAAGAGTTTCCAGGCTTTTATTTCCTACGTTTTATAATTTTTTTTTTTTTTTTTTTTTGTCTTAATTGGCCATTTTCGTTAACACCATGAAACCCATTTTTTTCTTCTTCAGTTCCTACTCCTATTTCTTGCAAGCACACAACGTATTGCCTTATTCAGCCATCTATTCCAAATACTCTTGGTATGAAGAGTAGATCTGTTTCTTAATGACTTGTTACAAATTTTTCATTATGTATTAAAGTTTATATCAAAGATATCAATTCCTCATGCAAGTAGAATTCGCGTTTTATGTTTTTAGTTAAGAGGAGTAATTTATCTTGTTTCCAATGATTGCTTCTTTTGATGTTTCCATTCTTAATTCGACAAATAATGCAGCGCTCATCATTTCAAGACTCACTCGTCATTTCTGGTTTTGCTTTAGGTTCTTTAAAATCCTATTCATCCGCTAAAATATTTATATATCTTAACACGGCAGGTGCAATTTTGAAAATTTCAATTTTGGCTTACCTTCGAAACGGATTGCTTTAAGACCCGTCATTATCTAAAAACACAAGTACTGTGCTGCTTAAATGTAACTAAAAATGTTGATAGGACATATCCACATCTGTGTTGTTGGGTTGTTTTTTTTGTTTTTTTAGTTAAAAAATATATTTACCCAACCCCTCTACCTGGCATAGTCTGTTGGGGTTGCACAATATACCGACCGACTGCATCTCTCCAGAGGGATAAGACTCCTCCGACGGGTGTCTTGGTTATGTCACTAAACAATATGATGGTGAGGCTTTCAGTAATGCTGGATCTTGGGGGCGGGGAATGCAGAGTGCCTCTTTATTACCATCGCTTCCAGTTCTACTCTGGTCCGGAATGGTATCACCTGATTGGGTCCTATCTATGGGTTAAATAGAACTATGCTGTATACTTATGCAAAACTGATCTGTTTGAAATGGAACAGTTTTTATATTTAACTGTAAACAAAAAAAACCTGTACTTATTCTTAATTGTTTGAAATAGAATTGTTTATATGTATAAAAATGGATTTGGCATTAAATAACCTATAATAGTTGATTTGCCATAAAACCAAACCAACTCCTCTACCACAAGTAGGATGTGACTGTCAATTTTTAAATGGAGTAAAGCTGGTTTGAATTAAGTTCTTTTTTTCTTCTCCTAGACCGTTTATCAAACCTCTGATTAAAAACTGTCTGCCCTACAATTTACTAATATCCGCGGGAACAGATGGATTGATACCTTTATCACAGGCGTTAGCACGAACTGAAATGTAATCGGTCTTGTCGAGGATTTGAACCCGGGTTACAGATTCCATTTCTACGACGATAAGCATTACGCTAAGTTTGCCTCCTAAAAATTGAAATGTAAAAATCATGAGAGAGATTGTATAACACGGTAAATGTATTTTAAGGTGAAAACTTATTCCTGTTGAGATATTCATGTTTGGAGGTGCTCGTGGTGTAATGGTTATCGTCGTAGGAAATGGACGCGGCGATACGAGTTCAAATCCTGGACGAGGCTGATTGCATTTCACATAGCACTAATACCCTTGGGAAAGGTATGAATCCAATTATTCTCCCTCCAGCTATGGAGAAATAGTAGGACAGACTAGGTTCTTCAGCCTTGGTGAGGCAACTAGTCTAGGAGAAGGAAAAACTCTGAATTAAACCTGTTAAACTCCGCTTAAAAATTGACCTTGTCATATCCTGCCCGAGCGGAGGGGTTGGTAAATATGGATATTAATGTTGTCTATCATTGACGTTTTTAATTCAAGGAATATTCGGTGTTAATTTGGTATGCGATGCGTTCAGCAAAGGTGATTTACAATACACAAATTCAACTTTATTGTGCGATCTACACGTTTCATTTATCTAATTTAAATAAAATATTCAGTCTAAATATTTATTCACCAAAACATAATTACTATTTATACGTAAATCTTTTATTAAAATGAAAAAAAATTTATACACGTAGCAAATTTTAAACAAATGTATTGATTTTATTGGTGGACTGAACGAACATCAGCTAGAAAAGCAAGAAATATATCGTAAGTTTTTTTATTTTTTTAAACAACACCAGCAGAAATAATCAAAGTGCGATTGTAAGGTTGTTTTGAGTCCTGATTTTTTTTCTTTTCTTTTTCTTCAAAAAAACGAAGTTTGAATCTATCCAGCTTCTTTGTAGATTTCATAATTCGTTGTCGTAGGTGATAGTCGGTTAATTGTTGGCTTCTATTGGAATGATTTTGAGTTTTGTGTCAGATCTTTTTTTTCTTGTTCTTATTACCCCATTCACTTGTCTTTTGTCTGAAGAAGCTGCATGTGAATTAGGGACGAAAGGAGAGACAAGGATACCTTTTAACTCGCTTTTTTTTTTTTTTTTTCTTTTTTTTTTTTCATTCTGTTGTGGGAACGTTTTCCTGTACCAGTAGAAATAGTTGCGTCTCTCAATGTGTTGAAATACTTAATTTCGTGGGTTAATCGTATGTTTAGCAAAGGCGGCTGCGAGCAGGAGACACGGCTGGGGTCAAGCTCGAGACTAAGCACGTGTGATACCTTGCTAGCAGTCGAGAGAAAAATACCCTTTATATAGCAGTGGTAACAGCTTAAGAGAGGTGAATCTCTCCTTTGGCGCCAGGAAGCCCCACTTTTTAGACGTGCTGATTTCGCTTTCTCTTAGAGGCTTTCTGGGAACTGCTACTTTTGAATTCCAACAGATTTGCTTGAGTCTTTGCTTACATCTCATCTGTGATCTTATTGTAAAATTCTTTATCCGGCATCTTAAGATTTCTTTAGATATTCAGATGTTGATAAGTAATATCAGGGTAGGATCCGTAGGTCGGCTATCGAGACTGGGGTCTACGCTGGAATGAAATGTACTGTTGCCAAATGTACCTTGCTGAGTCCAGACTGGAACTTCTAAACACGTGAACATTCCTTCATTCATGCTTTAGACACTCTGACTAGACTTCTTCTCGAAGCCAAAGCAAGTTTTTACATTGTCTTTTGATAGTAAAAAGAAACCAGTGTAACTTTTCTTGTAGATTACGATATAAAGTGTCGATCGATTACCAAAAAAAGCTTAATTACCCAGTCGGCTGAGGCTGTAAAATACACCCACTGCTTCTCTGCAGAGGGGGTAACAATGTGTGTCTTGAATATGGCACTAAACAATCTGATGATAAAGTTCCAGTAATGCTAGAGCTTTGGAGAATGTAAAGTATCCTTTCAGTGCCATCGTTCCCAGGTCCACTGTGGTCGGAAATAGCAGCACTTTATAGGATCATATATGTGGGTCAAATAGAACTAAACTGTTTATACTAAACTGAATTGTTTGAAATATAACTGTTTTGATATTTAACTGTGTGAACAAAAACTATACTGAATTGTTTGAAATATATTTGGGATTAATAACCCTAAATAGTTGATATGCCATAAAACAAAAATAGCTTCATGATTCGCAGATCGCAAAGTAGCACTGAATATTCTTGTCATCGTAGGTAATATTGGATTTTATCATTCTCAGTCATCAATGTAGGAATTTGCATTGATAGTTGAGGCAATGAATATGAAACATTCCAACAAATTATATATAGACTAGAATACACCCATTTAATAATGCCTGTCGAATTCTATATAAAATATCTATATATCAAAATAACTAAATGAATGAAAAACAAAAGAATTGGAAAAGATTTTTTTTTTCTATATAAACTGATGATTCCATAAATAGGTATCTCATTATCTGATGAGCAAAAATCGATATGAAACTCGAAAAAAAAAAAAAAAAAAGACTCAAAAATACCCCTAAGAAACTGCTTTTCATATTTAAGCAAAAAATGAATTCACGATTTTTTTTTTATTTTATTTTATTTATTTATTTATTTATTTATTTTTTTATTTTTATTTTTTTAATAAAAAAAAAAATTCTTTCTAAGCGGAACATTTTCCAATGTAGGAAATATTTTTTTCTCCTCAGAAACATGACTGTTTAAACAACATTGAGATAATAGTTTTCATAACTTTTAAAATCATTTCGAGGATATTTCTCTCCTTTTACTTTGTTTTTCGACGCTGGGAAACTTCAAATCGCTCAATTTTTTTTTTCTTCTTCGATCTTTTTAACTTTCATTTCTTTAAGAACGAAAGGTGAGATATCTGATATTTCAAAAACAACATATATCTCACATTTTTGTTCTTTCCTTGTTCTCACGTCAGCCTGCTATTACGATTGCTGACTTGTTTGCTTTCTTTTCTTTTCTGTTTCGATGTAGCAAGCTACACATCATGATTCTTTCTTTTTCACTTGAATTTTTTTTCTTTCTTTTAAAGATTACAACAAAAAACGTCATATTTCGCCTTCCGTTGTTTCTCCCTTTCATTTCTTTCTTTTTATTTTATTTTATTTATTTATTTTCTTTTAGATATTAAGTGTACAGACTCAGATGTACACACAGAACACTTGCGTTTTATATTAATAGAAGATTAGACATCAGCGATGTTAAATGCTTTCCTGTCATCTTTGCACATTGAATTTTTCAGATCTCTTTATTTGATCTGAAAATCATTCTAGTACAACTGCTCTATCAGCTGAGGCTGTAGAATACTCCGAATTCACCTCTGCAAAGTGGTGAGACCCTCCTACCATCTGCCTGACGAGTGTCCTGTTATGACACAAAACTGCATCTGGTGAGGCTCAGGTCATGGAACTTTAAAGAATATGAAATAACCCTCCATTGCCCTGCCCAGCCAGCTGATGCTGTAGAATACACGAAGTGCATCTCTGCAGAGGAGTAAGACAACGAGTGTCTCGGATACGACACAGAGCAAGCTGTGGGTGAAGCTCCAGTAATGCTGGAGCATTGGAGAATGCTGAGTACCCTTTTACTGCCATCGCTCCTAGGTCTGTTCTGGCCCGGAGTGGTATCACCTGATAGGGTCCTATCAATGGGTCAAATAGAACGGTTTGACATTTAAACTGAGTGCAAAACAATGACTTAAGCTAACTTGAGTTGTTTGAAATAGAACGGTTTTTACATTTAACTATGTGTAAACAAATGACTGATGTTTTAATTGAATTGTTCGTGATATATAGCAATACTTGGAATCATTTAACTTTGTTGACTTATATTTACAAATCATATATATAACTAGATTTGGGATCAAATAACCTACAAGGGTTGATATGCCATAAGACAAAGCCAACCTTCATTGTCGTTACTCCTAGTTTCACTCTGATCCAGATTGGTAGTACTTGTTTGGGTCAAATAGAACTGTGCAGGTTTGACTTGTTTAATGACCGATCAACCTTTGTGTGTTATTTAATGCCAAAGCCATTCTTGTGGTAGAACCTATGTTTAACTCATAACTGGGTGATAAGGTTGTAAGTGTGACAGTGAATACATTAGCGCGACTGGAGTTAAAACTCGCTTACTTCGAGTCTACAGTCCAGCACTTTACGCATGACTACACGCATCCTCCTCCTCCTCAGGAATACTTGATAAATACAATTGTTTATGTTCGATAGGAATGCTTGAAACCGACTGTGTGCAAACAAATGAGCTCTAACGACTCTTTTAAAAGTAAAGTTACAAACTATTCGCTTTGAGATTGCATATAAAAACCGGATTTGACATCAAATAACCCACAAGAGTGATATACTCGAGAACCGACCATTCTGGTACCAGACGGAATTATCACCATTTAAGAGGAAGTGGTGTAGGTGTTATCGTCAAATAAATTCAGTGGAGTGACCACTTGGGCAATTGGTGGGTGAGAGTTAGTCTAGGGTGTGGGATAGGCATATGGCCAAGTTTATTGGTGCGTTGGTCGTTGTTAGAATTAAGGTCACATAACTTAGAGTAACTGACAAGGATGGTGTTGTTTTTTTTTTTTGTGTGGTGGGGGTTGTTTTTTCCGGTTAGAAGAATCCAATCTTCTCAAATTAGTTTTTATTTTAATCACCAGATAAATTCCTTTTTGGAAATTTTATTCATATTTTTTTTTTAATAACAAAGACTGTTTTTTTTTTCAATAAACTATTTTTAGTAGATGACAATGATGATAATCATTCTTTGAAAATGAGATGCACAAAATTCTCTGAGATTTTGAGATACAAATAGATCACCTAATCCCGGCCAGAAGACCTGATATCGTGATAATCAACAAAAAGAGAAAAAAAAGAACTTGTCGAATAGTTGACTTTGCCGCACCGGCGGACCACAGAATAAAACCTAAAGCGAAAAGAGTGTGACAATACACCGCCTGGCCGGTCCCCAGTATCTTAACCACCTGAACTACTCATGGCCATCAGATCGTCTGATGGTTTCTCTCATCTCCGGCCAGGGGTATTTTACATTTCAAAACACAACATACACAACCGAGAGGGTGGAAGAAAAGAAAACACAAACACGGACTTGAGTTAACTCCAAGCGCAAGAAGGAAGCTTATGACACTTTCCTAGCATTCTGTGAGCTATCGCGAGCGTGTATTCGAGCTAAATTCCCACAAAGCCACAAGGAACACTGACTCGGCCTCTCACGTTGGCCAACCCGGATCTCGGTCCACAGGTTCTTGCTCCTGCTCTCTTCTGACGACTGCCCTGTTCTGTCGACGGGTCTGTTCTGCCTCCTCCTCCTCCTATTCTGTCACCCCCACCCCCTGTCCTCTTCTGGGACCCTCCTACCCTCATCCTCTTCCGATCTCGTCGGAAATCTCACGTGCAAGCCCTTTGTGCGAGTTTCGCGCCAAAACAAACAAAGGAATCTTCTGACAGACACTTACCTACACAATGAATGCCCACATCGTATCACAAGAGATAAGCACCTAAACCTTGCCCGAGAAGAAGAAAAAATGGAACATTAAAGTGACGGTAATACCAGTTGTACTAAGTGCACTCGGAACAATCGCTAAAGGCAGATTATAGCCAAGATCGGCCAGAATATTGAGAAGTCTTGAGAGTTGCTGCTAGTGGGAAACTCTCAAAGAATTAGTTGTAGTAATAATGGTAATAATTTTACTCATTGTTAGGTTTCAAGTAATCAATCATTACCTCAACAATCAATGCACATGTGTACACTGGAATCCTGAGTAGTTTTCTCATTCCATCAATAGAAATTTGTTTAGTGAGGAAGTCATTTTTCAGGAAGATAATACATCTTGTCACAGAGCAAAGGGGATGAAAGCTTTTCTTCTAAAAATACGCATAAAAATCATGGCCAGCAAAATAGGGTGGATCTAGATCTTGGGTCGTACGGATAAGATGATATGGCTGTGTTCAGTATTTACTTACATTCTCATGGCACAAAGGGTCAGACTCCTGACGAAGAGAGAATGCGTTTTGATTAGTACACTAAACTGCACTGAGTGGTGAGGCTCCAGTTTTGGAGCTTGGGAGTGTGTGTAGTACCCCTTCATTACTTCTAGGTCCATTCTGACATGGAGTGGTAGTACTAGTTAGGATCTCGTCTATGGTTCGAATAGATCTGCTAAGGTCACATGATTAAGAGTGTTCATGACTAATTGCAACTTATTTTTGATTAGCATGAACAAAGGTTGTTTTTTTTTTTTTTGTGTGTGAGGTTGGATGGGTGTACTCTCCCTCGATTTCTTATGCCCTCTTTACTTTTTTGTAACTTCCTCTCATCTCCTGTATCCCATTTTTTTTTCTAATGCTCAGTCGGCCTGAGCTATAGGATACACCGAATACATCGTCTCCAGAGAGGCAAGACATTCCTACCCACCACCTCCGAATGAGTATCCTGATATGACATTAAACCATTTGATTGCAAGACTCCAGCATTGGAAATTTGGGGAATGTGGAGTACCTCTTCATTGCCATTGCTCCCAGGTCCACTCTGACCCTGGAGTGGTTGCATCTGATAGGGTCCTATCTGCGGGTCAAATAGAACAAATTGTGTGCAAACAAATGACTGATGTTTAATTGTGACACATTTAAGTGTGCAAAAAAGGCTTCGGCTTGTTTAAGAATGTTAACTACAAAATGTGTACAAATCACACACACACACACACACACACACACACATATATATATATATATATATATATATATATATATATATATTTTCAAGAAAAACAAAAACCGGTCACATTACGATTATAAATTTATTTCCATCCTGTTATGGGTATTGATATGAATCAATGACATCCAAAATAACAGGACTTCTGCAGGTGTCCATTCTGGCTGTATTAATTATAACCATTGGATCGGAGAAGGCCTGTTATTTTTGGTGTTATTGATTCATATCAATACCCATAACAGGATGGAAGTAAATTTATAATTCTAATGTGACTGGTTTTTGTTTTTCTTAAAGAAATTATTGCACTATGATGTCAGTTATATTGAGCTCTCTACCAGGAAAATTTAAATGTTCAAAGTTGAATGATTTTTTTTGTCCTGTCGGAATTATTCCCGACTCCGGTTTCACTGGACCGAATAATATATATATATATATATATATATATATATATATATATATATATATATATATATATATAAGGATTTGGCATTAAATAACCAACAATATCATATACTTATATGTATAAAGAATTTGGCATTAGATATCCTACACTGGTTGTTATGACATAAAACCCAACCCGTTTTTCTTTCTCACTTTTTTAATTCCCTTCACTTTTTACCCACCATCATTAATAATTATAACCACCTGAAGAATTCAACATTTTTTAACCTCATCTCATTGTATAGTGCACCTTCTCTTAAAAGGTTAAGTACACATAAAAGTTGGATTTGATGCAAAAAAAATACAACACTTTATTCTGAAATTTTTATTCCTTTCAAAAAAATAAATCTCTAGTTAATTAGAATGTACATGAATATCAACAAATAAGAATTTCAATGACAAATAATTAGCATGAAATTGACAGATTTAAAAGTCTTTCATACGTATCTGATTATCATTGACTAAAATTTCTTTTTAGTCAAAAAATTAACGGATATTAAGGATCGACACAAGAAGAAAAGTTTCATTGAAATAATTGATAAATTTTTACTGGATTCTATAAATACAAAAACTGAACATAATATAATGCAAGAAACTTTAAAGAAAAATTGTGATTAATTTCTGAGAAACAATTCTTGGTTCTTGCATTTTTACAAATTATTTTCACTACTTGCATTAAAAAAAAATCCAATCTAGCCATCCCACCAAAATCATGATTTGGCTAAAACTGGCATATTTTGCCATTTGATGACCTCCAACTAACCTCTCTGACTCGATGTTGGGACCAGAGATCAAGCCAATATTCTTGAAAAAAAAAAACACAAACTTTAGTATAGCTAAATATAAGACGATACATCGCACATGATTAAATTCAAAATGGAGTGTCACTAATTAGGACAAATCTTCTGCTAAGGTTGAAAACTTCACCGATAGTTAACATCCACAACTGATCTTTGTAAATCGAACAATCCAGTGGAGGTTTCATTGTTAATGTAAAATCTACATTGGACCACAAATATCTTCCCTGGCCCAGTCAGCTGGGACTGTAGAATACACCAACTGCATCTCACCAGAAGGACAAGACTCTCCCCCCAACACACAATGAGTGTTCTGGATATGACGGTAAACAATCTGATGGTGAGGTTCCAGTAATGTCGGAGCTTTGGTGAATGTGGAGTACCCTTTCATTGCCATTGCTCCCAGATCCACTGTCACCGAGATTGGCAGCACCTGATTGGGTCCTATCTCTGGGTCAAATAGAACTGTTTAACATTTAAATTGTATACAAACAAATGACTTACGCTAAATTGAATTGTTAGAAAGGGAACTCGTTTGATCATTTAACTGTAAACAAATGATTGATGTCTAATTGAATTGTTAGTGATACATAGCAATACTTTGAACATTTTTAACTGTGTGCAAATAAATGAGTAATGTTAAATAGAATTAAGTGTTAAATAGTAATGCTTAAAACTCCTGAACCGTGTGTCTAAATTATTGATATTACATAGAAATACTTGGAACCATTAAAGTATGTGCAAATAAATGAATAATGTTGAGTCGAATAACTAGTGTTAACTGGTTACAGGTATTACTATTTCACTGGGTGCAATTAAATGATTAGTATTCAATAGAAGAATTAGTAATAGTTGAAACCATTTAACTGTGTAGAAAGAATAGCCATACTAGTGTGCCAACAAATTAGTTGTAAGTCATTTAAAAATGGAATTACCTACGAACTGCGGGCAAACAAATGACCGGTGTTAAATTGTGACTTATCTAGCAATACTGGAGGCCATTTAGCTGTGTGCAGATAATTGATTGGTGGTAAATAGAAATACTTGAAACCAATTAACTATGCAAAAAGAAAAGCTCAGACGCGTTTAAAAATGTAACCTACAGAATGTATTTACAATTGATATATATTCAACATAATTAAAAAGAGGATTTGGCATTAAATAACCTTCAATGGTTCATATCCCATAAAACCCAAATATCTCCCCGCTAAAATTTGTTTGGCAAACCGTTAACCGAGATTAATATAAAAATGGTGTATAAATAAATGAAAACAGTACAGTTTTTTTTTTTTTTAATGATGAATAGTACAGTGCTGCTCAATCTGATTTTATTATGAGAATTAGAAAGGCTACCTAACAGATGGAGGAAATAACGTCACACAAAGTGTATGTGTGAAATAAAAAAAATATATATATATGCACGAATGCAGTTATGGAATCTTTTGAAATAATGCCAATATACCAAACTTTGGATTACTCATTACTCCAAATGAAAGGAAAAAAAATCAAATAAATTTAAACCGACATTCAACAGAGCTTAACTTCGCGCACACAAACAGAACCAAACTTCTCACCAACTCAAGCATACAGACCTACAATCTCACGTTCAACTCTGGAAGGAAGAGAGAGAAATGAAAAACTACAACTTTGAAATGTGTGTGTGTGTGTGTGTGCGCGCGCGCGCGCGCGCGCGCACACGCACACACACACACACACACACACACACACACACACACACACACACACACACACACACACACACACACACACACACACACACACACACTTTTGTAAATATATACAGGCGAAAAACATCTGCAGAGGTCAAAGGTTTTCACGGACAATTAACTCCAACAGGACATTCACCGACACAAATCTTGGAATTAAAAAGAATCACAACCCTGTTAAAGCAATCTTCACTATAAAAGCCTGAAAAAAACCCTTCCCTAACCATTTATTCGCCTTCTGACGACGATTATAAAGTCTGATATACGTGTATAGCATAGTTATATGGAATAATATCCAAATTCAACTTCATTTGCTGACCTTATATATAGATCAGACATGGTCAAATGCTTACGATAGATTCTCGCCAGTGTAATCATCAAACCATCCTAAATAGACTCAATTTACAGACATTGAGCACATTTTCTTAATGAATATTGCACACGGGATTATTTAGCTCTGTGTATCTCTACACACCTTTTTTTTTTCCTTCCTCTTTTCAGATTTAAAAAAAAAAGCGTAATTATTTTTTTCAAAGAGAAATTTTACCAAATTTCTCTGATAAAAAGCAATTTTACAAATTTGAGAATGTTTTAGTTTTATTTCACTTTTCCTTTTATAACTCATAACAGCTATTAAAATATTTGGAAGAAGTTTTGCTCCAAAAGTGTTTTAAAAATAATCTTCATTACTAAATAAATTCTGAAAATAAAATGATTCCAGAAGATTGAAAGGCAAGGGAGATAATTATCGCAGTTTGTGTAAGATCTGGAAATTCGCCAAGCTGGGATACCGAAAAAGTTTCCATAACTCAACTCCTGATAACTGAATTGACTTGAAACCAATTTCACGTTCATCCCCAAGTAAATCCAGGGGTATCTTATCAGAAAAGTTTATGCTAAAATGTCATCGTTTCCTTTATAATTCAGTTAGAATTTGGTTCCAGATAAGTGGTTTTTTTTTTGGTTTTTTTTTTTTCTAAATACTTAAGTTAGATTTTAGTTCGTAGGATTGTATATTGGCAATCAACCACAACTTAATATCACCTTGAGAAAAGGTTATGGGTTGGGTTAATCTTAGCGAGTTGAAGTCTGTTTTTTATGTAAATTTTTAGTTAAAAAAAAAATGAAGATAATGATGAACGGCTTGCAAATCTTATGAAGTGAAACGATGCACGATGTGTCAGTGCGTCAACCACTATGGGTATCTTACTATTGTTACATACTGACCCCAGCCAAGCTGTCAAAAGAAGAAATGCAACTGTGTAAATAACAGGTGCATCCGGTCGAAGATATCAAGAGATCAGGGGGCGATCTTGACTGTCGTGGGGTTGAATGGAGTGCGAAATTGTAACGCTCGCAGGAAGAGTGGACGTCAAATTATTATATAACCCCGACGACAGGTAGTTCAGATTAGTTGAAGAGAAGATGCTGGAATGAGGACCATGTCCCAGAGAGGCTGGGCCCCCAGGCCCCCGGTTGAGCAGCCCAGGAGAACGGGAAAGAAACGCTGTTATGGCCATAAGAGTGGGGGTCAATATGTTGCAGTTCTGTTCAGTCTCCAACTCACCTCTCACACAGTAAAAACCTTTTAGTAATCCTTTCGAACAAAGTGAGAGGTATATTTTTCTAAATTTATTTATTGCGTCGTTGTTTCTGCATGCATTGGCTCGAACTGTCGTAAACTTGTACATACCAGAATATTGCAATAACTTCTGACTTACCCTTATAACAGAATATTCTAAAATAAATTAAGAAAAAAATTGAACTGCGGGCGAGACTAAATAGTGTGTGTGTGTTTAAGGTCTCCTTGGCAGTTGAACGTTGTCATCCATATGAATACCAACATTTCTGAATATATATCTTAATAATGAATAAACGTTTTTACGTCAATCTTGACAAGATTTAACGGCATATCAACCCGTCCAGGGTAATTTTATGCGCAGAGGTCAAGTATTGCGTTTATTGTACGTTCATATTTACGCTTTTTATACCTTTCAAGTTTTTTTCCACAATTATATCGAATATGAATGATTTTTTTTTTTTTTAACGAATCTATTTGGCCTATAGATGGGCCCTAACGGGTTCTACTTATCCACGTTAGTCAACCTGGGAGTAATATCAATGAAGGGTACTCTACACTACTTAGATTACTAAAACTGGTGCTTTAGCATCATGTGTAACTGTCATATCTCTGTGGGAAGACTAAACCGTGATCTCTCTTGTCACAGTGTCTGAGGAACTCTCCCACGTCACTGCTCCTTTTTGGTCAAGTGACTAGGTGAACTCGGAAATCCGCTTCTGTCACGTATAAAACTTTGTGTTGGCCAGACGTGGTGGTTCGTTCCTCCCGGCGAACACATTGAGTTTCCCTCCTTTATATTCCAGGCCTGATAGAAGTAAGAGGTTCCCAGTTTGTTTGTTTTTTTGCTGTATGGAGTTTTTTTTTTTTTTTTTTTTTTTTTTTTTTTAAAGCATGTGACTCTTATATAGCATAGGGAGGGATCTTATTCCCGACTTATATTGTGTACAATTAAATGTCTTTGTTATATTAATTGACTTGTTCTGCTTCTTGCCCTGTTGGCTGGAGCTGTAGAATACGTCGACTGAACCTCTGCAGAGGGGTAAGAACCCCCCCCAATGAGTGTCCTAGATATGACATTAAACAATCTGATAGTGAGGTTCCAGTAATGCTGGGGCTTTGCGGAATGCGGAGCACCCCTTCATTGCCATTGCTCCCAGGTCCACTGTGGCCCGGAGTGGCAGTAGCACCTGATAGGGTCCTATCTATGGGTTAAATAGAACTAACGGCATACTTATGCTAAATTGAATTGTTTGACCAAACTGAATAGCTTAAAATAGAAATGTTTTTGACAATTCAACCGTACTTACATTTAAACTGCGTGCTTATGCTAAATTGATTCATTTGAAATAGAACTGTTTCTTGACATTGAAACTGTATTTACACTAAACTGAATTGTTTAACTTAGAACTGTTTTGACATTTAACTGTGTAAACAAAATCTGTACTTATACTAAACTGAATTAGCTCTGTTCGAATAAACTGAATAGCTTGAAATAGAAATGTTTTTGACAATTAAACTGTGTACTCATGCTAAACTGAATTGTTTGAAATAGAACTGATTATTTACATAAAAATGGATTTGGCGTAAAATAACCTACAAAGGTTGATATGCCATAAAACCTAACCAACCAACTTGTTCTGTTTCCTACCGAATGTTCTGCGTTGGGTAACTCTCTTTGGGATAACCTAATGCGTCATAAGAAACGGGGCGTTTTCTACGAAGTAACCTCTCGTTAAGTTTTATAACCTTTTTAGGGAGATCTTACCTCTGTGCAGCCGTATAGTCTTTAAGTTTGTTTTTTGTTTTTTTTTTTTTGGTTGTCCTTGATATGATGCAAAAGTACACGCGGTGATGAGGCTCCTGTTCTGGTGATTTGCTATTACTCTGAGTGGTGGAACATTAGGGTCGAATCGATCTGTTCGAAAATTGTTTGTATTAATGGTATGGTGTCAAGTATTTCAATTTATGTGTTAAGTTATTTGTATTAAGAGTTAATCTAATAGACAAGTTCACGTACCTCGGAAGCAGCGTCTCATCTACTGAAAATGGCATCAATATGCGATTAGTGAAGGCATAGACGGTTATCGATTGGTTATCAATCATATAGAAGTCAGACTTATGCGAAAAAAATAAAACGCAATTTTTTCCAAGTAGCGGTCGTGTCAGTTCTATATAGATGCACCACATGGACGCTGACTAAGCGTATTGAGAAAAAGCTAGGCGGAAATTACACAAGAATGCTACCTGCTATATTGGACAAATTCTGGAAGCAACATCCCACAAAACAGCTGTACGGCCACCTACCTCCCATCTCAAAACCTATCCAAATTAGATGGACAAGAAATGCGGGGAGAAGTAAAGACGAAGTAATAAGCAATGTTCTCTTATAGACCTTTCACACGGACGTGCAAGTGTTGGCCGACCAACTCGAACTTATCTTCAACAGCTCTGTACCAACACAGAATAAAGTCAAGAAGACCTGCTGGAAGCAATGGATGATAGACGAATGGTGAGTCAGGGAAATCCGTGCTTAGCAGCGCGACATAAATGATTTGTTAGTTGAAATATATAATTGTTTAAAGAAACCAAAATACAGCATTGATTAACCTTAAAGGGTTTATATGCCGTAAAACCAGACGGCTAAACCTTTCAATATCTCACTTAGCTGGTGCTGGAGATTACACCGTCTATATCCCTGCAGAAGAGCAAGACCCCCCCCCCCACATAACGAATGTCCTTGATACGAGATTCACCAATTTGATGGTGAGACTCCTGTAATGTTGGAGCTTTGGGAAATGAGGAGTACTTCTTCATTCCTATCGCTCCCAGGTCCACTCTACCCCGGAGTGGTAGTACCTGACAGTTTAGTTCTATTTGAGTCATTGATAAAACCAGTGTCCTTATGCTAAACTGAATTGCTTGAAATAGAACTGTAATGACATTTAAACTGTGTACTTGGGCGAAACTGAATTGAATGAATTGTTTGAGATGGAACTGTTTTTTTGTATGCTAAACTGAATTATTGAAATTGAACTGTTTTTGACATTGAAACTTTACTTATGCTAAACTGAATTGTTTGAAATAGAACAGTTTATATGTATAAAAATAGATTTGGCATTAAATAACCTACAATGATTGATGTGCCATAAAACCGAACCAAACCTTGAAAATGTACGTTAATTTTTAAGTTTTTATATAGAAATGTAATGCTTATATTTAATGGTGGCATCGAAATCGGTTTCGGACATTTGCTTCATTTATCTACCTCTATTCATTTTAGTGAATAGAAGTTCCAAAAGTACGTCTTGAACGAGAAAGAAATCCTGGCATCGGACATATCTCGTTAGTCTTTCTCTTCTTTAACACGAAGGTGTTGAGTTTGTATCCGACCTGTGACATAAATGTAACCGTTGTGTGTGTGGAGAGGGAATGAAGTAAATGACAAACTTTTGTCTGGATGATAAAAATAAGTAGGTTTATATAACTTTCTTCCTACATTGAAAAACTTATATATATTAAAGAAAAACGAATTTTCTATTTGTAAGTGTACACTTTTCTACTTTGAAAAGTGTACTTTCAGTATTAAAATAAACGTAAATTACCATAGTGGATTTCGCCCAACCTTGGAAGTTAAATGATTGGTTGAAATTCAGTTTAAAAAAAAATTTGATCAACAATCAATCCATAGTTTTTATTAACAGACCGAAAAAACTCGATTTGTTTTACTAAAGATATGTTTGGCTTTTTTATTAATCTATTTTCAAAATTACTTTCTTGTGGGGAGGGGTTATTTTTAATTCCGGTTTTTTTTAATCTCCCCTTTTCTCTTTCATATTGCCATAGAATTTTCTTTGTGTTGGTTTATCTATTTTGTTTATTGTTTATCCTTCGTCTTAGTTTCCTCGACCACCATTCACACACCTTAGAAAGAAAAAAACTTTTTTTTTGTTTTTTTTTTTTTAAATCTGTATTCGTTTATTTCTACACGTATGTTGTATTACTTATTTTACTTTCTACTCCATTTAGTGTGAGTGCAAAAAGTTCTATATAAAAACTTAAAAATTAACGTACATTTTCAAGGTTTAGTTCGGTTTTATGGCACATCAATCATTGTAGGTTATTTAATGCCAAAACTTCGTTGGTTATCTAAAATATATGTGTGTGTGTTTGTAGGACGGCAGTCCTTCAATTAAACACGTTCGATTAAATAAAGACACAGTTTGTCTACCCAATAGGCCAATGAGCCGGTCAAAATTAGTGTTCGCCTATAGTCCGGGAGACCTGGGTTCAATCCCAGGTCTCGTTATACCAAAGACTTTAAAAATGGTACTTGATACCCCCTTGCTTAACACTCAGCAATGTAAGGTGAGGATCAAGGATAAAGTTGAGTAATCCAGGGAAAGGAGTAGTGCTCTCCCTTACATCTCGGTGTAGTAGCTATTGAAAAGGGAGCCTTCTGGTCCCTAACTTTACTTGTCTAATTTTAGTTGAATTCTTACAAGTTTTCTGACAAGTGCTTTGGTTTTACGTTGAAGTTGGTAGATGAATTTGCTGAAATTGCCCCGAGAGCTTTCGGACCCTTCGTAGGCCATCATTGGGGGTTGTTTGCAAATGTGAAGATTTTAACGTATTTTTTTTTAATTGCCAAAATTACGAAAACGTATTGTTGGATTAAACTGAGATTCTAATGACAGCGAATGAATTTAAAACAAAACTCTATCAACGGAAATAGCATATTAATCGAGAGAAATAGAATATTTTTATTTTCAAAATGAATTCTATTAATTCTCGGATTTTTGTTTTCATATGTCGGGCTTCTCAGGTTTGTAGCTTATTGATATCATGTACTATTATTGTAGTGTTTTTCAGCAAGAAATTTTTTGAAATTTAGCGACAGTGTTTTGAAATGCTTTTTTTTCTTTTTCTGAGTTATTAACGAAGTGGAAAAAAATTGGAAAAATTTCAAAATTTTCTATTTCCATTGATAGCGTTTTGTTTTAAATCCATTCGCTATCATTAAGATAAGTTTAATCCAATTATACGTTTACGTAATTTTTGCAATTAAAACAAAAACAAAACTTAATCTTAATACTTGCAAACAACCCCTGATAATGACCTATGAAGGGTCGAAAGCGCCTGGGACAAGGTCGGTAAATTCATCGACCAACTCCAACCTAAAACCAAAGTACTTATCAGCAAACTTGAAAGGGTCCTAATAAAATTAGACAAAATGTTTCATAATTCAATCAAACATGTGCATGCATATAATATATATATATATATATATATATATATATATGAGAGGGTAAAAATTGACAGGCTTAGTAATCCAAAGTAAAGAATTTATTGCGGAAGAAAGTCGACGCTATAATGTTTCAGTTTTAATAAACCATCATCAAGACTTAAAGATGATACCGAGTATTGTTAGATCAACCATGGATGTTTTAATGAAATACAAAAACAAAGGAGGGAATAATATAAACAGAAAGTGAAACATACCGTTCAATCAATAAATCAGCGTTCATATTTTTAAAAATATCACGTGATCCTGTACGGCAATGATGTAAAACAAATGAAAACATTATATAATGGAATAAAGAGAAAAGAACGGAAGAATAAGAAAAGGAAGTGTGTGTGTGTGTGTGTGTAATAAGAGCGCTTGGATTTGAGTGCTGTATTTAGTTGGCCAAGTCCAAGAGAAAAAAAAACCTATTACTTCTTAGGTCACCGTTATTTCCGCAGCAAACTGTATTTCATGCTCTCAAGGTAGATCATTGGATTTATCTGTTGCTCCACTTGAGCAAATATGATACAACGTCAATTTAATGTCGTTAGTGGCAAAAATAACTTGCTCTTACCAGCATCAAAAGCGAACCTCTGGATTTTACGTACTGCCTTCGGAAACGCACCCCCCAGGGGACCGTCATGCTTCCCTTGTGCTGTTTAAATCCCCCCTCCAACATACACTCTCACTCTCTGTCTCTGTCTCTCTCTTTCTCCTTCCTTGAAAAAAAGGAAATATGACAAATCCGGTTCTGGAATTACTGATCCCGAGGCAGTACCTCTCCATTTTACAACAGATAAGTGTCTATTCAGTCATTGTTTCTGTGTCGGCACATTGTCTGGAGGCGCACTGAGGAGGAAATGGAATCGGCGACCCGAGATCAAATATTTGACGAGGCTGTTTGCGTTTCTCTTGGTGCTAATGCCCTTGAGAAAGGTATGAATCACCGCCCCAGGAATACTTGTTATCGTATAAATGGAATTGATTTAAGATTAATTACTTGAAGCTATGATGGTTGGCAAAGGATTTATTAATTACTTGAAAGTACGTGTAAACAAATGACTACTATTAAAAAGAAATAATTATTTGAAACGATTTTAGTATTAGATTGAAATACTTGATATTATACATCTAATAAGTGTTTTTGCATTAAGAACAGTTACCTCGAGCTATACAATTATTAGTACTAGATAAGAATACTTGCAACCATATCTGTGGAAATTATTTATTCAGGAATACCTGAACCATACTTTGCTCAGTCGGCTGGGGCTGTAGGATACATCGACTGCTCCTCTGCCTGAGGGGTAAGAACGACTCCCAACGAGTGTCCTGATTATGACACTAAACCAACTGATGGTGAGGCTCCAGTAATACTGGAGCTTTGGGGAATGCGGAGCACCCCTTCATTGCCATCGCTCCCAGGTCTACTCAGACCCAGAGTGGTAGTACCTGATAGGGTTCTATCTATGAGTCAAATAGATCTAAAATGCGTTCTTAGGCTAAAGTAAATTATTTAAAATAGAACTGTTTTGACATGTAAACTACGTATTTGTGCTAAACTGAATTGTTTGAAATTAAACTGTTTTTGACATAGAAACTGTACTTATGCTAAACTGAACTATTTGACCAAACTGAATAGTTTGAAATAGAATGTTTTTGACAAACTTTGCACTTAATTGTTTGAAACAGAACTGATTATTTGTATAAAAATGGATTTGGCATTAAATAAACTACAAAGGTCGATATGCCATAACACCCAACCAATTGAACTATACAAATGTGAAAATTATTTGTATTAGGAATACTTGATATCTAATAGGTGTAAATATTTTACTTGAAGAACAGTTACTTGAAACTTTAATGAGTAGGTAGGAATACTTGGAACCATATAACTATAGAGGTGCTCGTGGGGTAATGGTTATCGTCTTTGGAAATGGATACAGCAACACGGGTTCAAATCCTGGACGAGGCTGATAGCATTTCACATAATGCTGATACACTTGGGAAAAGTATGAAATCAACTATTTTCCTTAGTATACTGTATTGGGGCAAAATTTAGGTTAAGGAAAATGAAAACTATGAAAACCTGTTAAACTCTGCTTAAAAATCGTCCTTTTGCCACATCCTGATCGTGTGGCGAGGTTGGTAAATACATACAACTGTGGAAATTATTTGTATTGGATAGGAATACTTGATATCGTACCGTGCCCCCCCACCACCACAAAAATACCTTAAAGAAATGCACTGAAATGTAAATGTACAATGAACGCAAATCCCTGACCTCTTGGCACAAAATAATCCTAAACGGGTTGTCATGCTTTTAAAAATCATTTAAATCCCATTTGTTCGATAAAATAAGTCTACAAAATATTCTGAAAATAATATATAAAGTGTACATTTACTTTTATTAAACTCGTGTGTTTTAATTTTAAGAAAATTTGGATATCATCTTGAAGGTCAAAGGTCACTTGTGCTTACATCTTGAAGCCATTGTGTCAGTAGCTTTCATTGTTATTTTTGTTTTCAATATACAATAGAAAAAGGAATTTTTTTTTTAACAGGCAAATACTTGAAATCTTTCTTTTGATAGCTGATTTATTAATGGAGTTCAAAATGATTTAAAACGGGTCTATTTGGTCCATAGGGGAGGGCAACTTGTCTGCCTTGAAAATCAGCAATGATAATCACTGCATTTCCTCTGATCTTGAACTAGAACCTTTTTTGGTATTACGTAGTAAAAAAAAAAAGCAATTATATCAGCAATCTTACTAGTCTAATTTTCTTTCTTAATAATTAACCTTATAATTCAAAAAATGGATGTTGATTAATGTATCTAATCCACGATTTCTTTTTCTTTCTTTTCTAGGTAAGTGAATTGATTTACAATTTACCACATATTTGGATTTTACTTCCAGAACAACAACAAAAAAATCCCAACAAAACAACAACCTGTAAGTATGAAATAATATTGATAATGTCAGTTAAGTTGACAATGAAAGTGTTTTTTTTTTTCATTATCTTATTCTTCGGTCTATTCACTGTGCAAAATATTTGTATTAAGAATAGCAACTTGAAATTAAAATGGTTAACGAAGGATTATTATCAGTTACTTCAAGCCATATTTCTGTGTACAAAGTAATGACTATTAAATAAAAATAAGTACTTAAAACTGTATGAATATTAGATATAAATGATTACTTTAAACTGCATAAAAAAGGAATACTTGAAACCCTATATCTGAGTGCTTAATTAGATTGAGTTACTGCGTTTAATAGTATATCTATTTGGGAACGGAAGATTTAGTTAGATATTTGTTTTCCTGGTTCGTAGGTTGTCGTATCTGACTATGGTTTTCTTCTTACCATATTTTATTTGTTGGCGTCTTTGTCTTTAGAAGACTGCAATAGAATTGTCGGAAGGAAGGAAACGAGGACACCTTTCAAATTTCAACTTGGTTTAAAACTGCTGTTCTGTAGCAAGAAGTTTTTCTGAACCATAGTCGTGATTCCCCAACAAGGCGCCGAAATATACCAGTCATTTTCGGTGGATGATGAGGCCATGGCTATGTTCAACAGTTGTTTTTTGTGAGGCATGTTAACAGACTGCGGCTTATAGGAGTCATGTGGGTAAGTTGTGAGTTAGTAAGCTTCTTGCTTAGATGCTGCACAAGGCCATGTGAATGGGGGCACCTAATGAGACTCGAACTCACTCGTGGAAGTTTGCTAGTCTAGCTTGCTGGCCATTACACTCCCAGAAGGGCTCTTGGTGAGTTGTGCGTTTGAAGGTTTGTCTAGTAGATAGATTCAGCAAAGGCTGCTGTTGGCGAGAGAGTGAGCTAGCGTGCTGTTAAATAGATAGGTGGTCTTTCACACCAGCGGCAAGGGAGTAGTTCTTTCCAGTCTAAGTAGTCATTGCTGACTAAAGCAGTCTCTCTTTAGTGCCAGTAAGTCTGTCTTTCAGACATGCGCAGCTCCTATTTCCTGGCAGAGGTTTCTAGGAACTGCTACACTCGATTTTTTTTTTCTTTTTATTAATATCCATGTATCAACCTTTATGGGTTATTTAATGCTGAAGCCATCTTAGTAGAACAGTAATGATACTACTTAACCCATAGCTGGTGGCGGGGGGGGGAGGATAAGAGTTCATTCTTTTCCCAAGGGCATTTGTCTGAAAGTGAGCGTAATAGCACGACTGGAATTCGAACTCGCTTACTACGATGTTGTAATCCAGCACGTTAGCCACGACGTCATGGAGCCCCCCCCCCGTATTAGATCAGAATACTTACATGTGCAACTGTGCAAAAAAAAAAAAAAAAAAAAAAAAAAATTGCAGAAACTACACAAAGAATGTAAATGTACAAAGAACGCGATTCCCTAAGCTCTAGTCATGAAAATAACCCTTGACAGGTTGACATGCCATTAAAATCAAGCAATCAAGGTCAAGTTTTGTTTTCTGGCATTTTATGTTGTCTAGTAATGGTCGGGCACCATATTGACTGTATGAAAGGTAATATAGCAGTCTATACACAAACGAGTCGAGAATCAGTTCTTAATTTTGAAAAAAAAAAAAAAAAAATTTTTTTTCTCATTCTGTCACTTCAACTAAATCAATTTCTTTCTGCCCACTCTTCCTTCCCAACAAAGAATTTAAAAACAAAACTAAAAGAAAACAAAAAAAAAAACAAAACAAAACAAGCAACCTTTTTTTTTTTTTTTTTTTTTTTTTTTTTTTTTTTTCTCCCACCCCAAGCTGCTCGTACCTCTGCTTTTCTCCAACCCACTTCATCCAGCTACTTGTTTAGCTTTCGACCAATGAATTGGCTGTTCTATTTACACACTTTTTTTTTCTTTTTGCTTGCCACTTCCATGTTGATCTCATGTTCATGTTTCTTGAAATTAAACGTTTCTTTTATAAAATTTCTTATCTGTGCTTTGTCAGTGCCGGATGTCGGATCTTACGGATCGCTACAGATGCTTTTGCCAAAATAAGCTGTTAATGCCTCGTATTTTTAATAAATATCGTTCAACACTGGCGACTACATGTACTTTCTCCACTCTTTCTACCCAACTCCGCATAAGTGTGTGAATATTTGACATAATTGAATGTTCCAGACATTAGCCTTAAACTTACAATGCCAAATGAAAGTTAAACGTTTAGGTATATATAGTAAAAGTAAAGTTGGCGACTGTAGTCGAGGGTGAACCGAAAGCTTTTTTTTTTTTTTTTTTTTTCAAAGCTATACTGAGGTGCTGCTCATTTCCTTGAATTGCCTCACTTTACACTTGGTCTGTACCTTTTATAATGGATCGTGTTAAGCAGAGCGGCATAAAGTACCTTTTTTTTTTTTTTTTTTTTTTTTTTTAAATCTTTGGTATGACTCGACCTGAGATTGAACCCCAGTCTCACGAGCCATTGGTGAACGCTCTACCCACCGGTCAATGGGCCGGTTTCACACACACAAACACATATTCGTGATAGTGTTCTATATCTATGATAGAACCACCGTTTGTCAAAATGTTGAGCAGTGATTGGGAACGAAAGGATGTAGGGGTTATAAGAACTTGTTGGTTATTTGTTTTTTTTTTGGGCGGGGGGTAGATCTGACTCTGTTGGTTTTTTTCTGACCCCATCTTAATTCATTGGTGTCTTCTAGTCTGGGAAGGCTGCAAAGGAAGGAAACGAAGATGGAAGATACCTTTTGCGTTTCAACTTAATTCTTTTTGAATTTACACTTTTTCTTTGGGGTTTTCACTCTGTTACTCTGAAGCGAGGAATGTTTTCCTAGACTATTTGAGAACAGTCGTCGTTTCTCCCAAATAAGGCGTTGAAATGCATGAGGCGTTTTCAAGTTTGATACGTGAGAATATGGTGTTTTTTAGCAGTGCGTGATAAGTCCGTTCTGAGTTTTTATGTTTTATGCAGTATCGGCTCGCTAGCAACACTCGCAACCTGCATGCGAAGCCTTAGGACTCGGCAAACAGGTTTACTACCTTGCTTGAAGCCGAATCGAAAAACATCCTTTCAGTTTGAAGGGCACCGCTGAAGTGAGGTCGAATTTCTCCTTTCCGTGGGGATGGTTCCTTTTCCAGGCATGCGTCACTCCCACTTCCTGTCAGGGGCTTCTGGGAATTTGTTCTTGAACTTATTTTACTTTTTTTAATCACTACCAGTGTGTCCTGGTTACGATGCCTATCCATCTAGTGATGAGACCCAATTCTAGAGAGTATGGAGTATCCCCTCATTGTCATTACTCTCAGGTCCACTAAGACCAGAGTGGTAATACCTGATAAGGCCCTATTTTCGGGTCAAATGGATTCGTTTAGAGATTATTCGTATTCTATAGGTTAGTGTGCAAAAAGAAAACTTTATTTTTGATAGTCAAACTTTCTAGATCCATGGAAGATACCTCAATTTACTGTGATTAGAATACTAATATGAAGGCGATTCTTTAACCTCTAGGCATGAGATAACCCGAGACGAGTTGACATGCTGCTGAATCAATTTTTTCCCTAGATTGTTTTTAAGTGTAAGATAATTTCTAAGCAGGTAGTTTTCTAGCTCTCAAGATGCCAAAATGTGACACAAGGTCAGTTTCATTTGGCGGGGGGGGGGTCGCGCAAGAAGCAAACATTCCGTGACGCAATGTTAAAAATACTTAGATTCAGGCATCCTGGGTGGGGGGTTCTTATGCTCTTCCTTCATTTAGATGAATGTACACGTGTTGCATAGAGGAAAGCTCCATCCTTTCTGCTCCTTAAAAATAAACTAATTGAATTTCTAATCACCCAGCACGAATTCTTCGTAATTTCCTAAGAAAATCTTTTGTACATTTTTAAAAAAAATAAATACTCGATTTTTTTTTAAAACGTAAAGTCAAGGAACAAATAATAGAATCATTGAATTTTTGAAAAAATATATGGAGTCATCCCCTCCCCCCACTCAATACTTGATCAGTATTATACAGCTGATCTCTTGAGTTTGACAACCTAAATTATTCGAGGCTTGGAATTAGCGACCGAAAAATCTTTCAAGCAGCGTCTAGCTTTCTCGAATAGCGTTTGGCAAGTGAGAATTCCAAGTTGTTTTCTACCTTTTTTTTTATGTTGAAAATATCTAGATTAACTGAATTGTTTTGATTAAAGTAAATTGAGGTATCTTACACGAAACCAAAAAGGTTGTCTATCGAATAAAATACGAGGATCATTAAATAAGTTTCCAGACTTTTTTTTTTCGTTTGGGCACTTTTATTGATAGTACATACATGAAACTCAGCCCCCTTAGAAGTTATCTCCTCCGGCTGCAATGCACTTTTTGTACCGTTCCAACAACTTCGAAAAGGCCCCATGGAAGTCCTCTTGTGTGATCGTGTCAATGACGTTCGTCACAGCCTCTTTCATCTCCTCAGTTGTCTCATAACGACAGCCTCTGAGCTTAGTGATTAAGCAAAAGTAACAGGGAGCAAGGTCTGGACTGTAGAGAGGCTGAGGAACAGTCTTGATTCCCATTTTGTCAAATAGTCTGTGACAAGGATGGAGTTGTGGACTGGTGTATTGTCCTGTTGGAAATGCCATTGACTCGATTTGAAGAGTGCTGGCCTCTCCCGACGGAATCTCTTCCTGAACTCCCTCAAAACCTCATCAGAGTAACCCTAACCGTTTGGCCAATCAACTGTGGTGTATTGACTTCCTTACTCCTGCCACACCTCTCATCATCCCTCACAGACTCCCTGCCTTCCTTGAATCTCTTATGCCACTTAAAAACTGATGCTCAATTCATGCAAGATGGTTGAAAAGCTGTCTGAAGCATTCCATACGTTTCTCTGGCATTTTTTCCAAGTTTTAAACAGAATTTTATTGCATATCGTTCTTCTAAAGTCCAGATTGCATTTTTGAAATTCACCAGCTGTGACCATCAGACTTTAGTAGGGTGTATTCCAATTGCTACTGTAGCTGTTCATTTGAAGCTGAAATCATAAAAATTGGTCAATCATCTCATAAGATGTATAGCAATAACAGTGAATTTTCAAGAGTCTACGACAATTTTAAATGCCCTATACGAAAAAAGGTCTGGAAACTTATTGAAAACACCACGTAAGTTTTCTCATGTTTGTACTTACTTTATTGTTGATGGATTGAAAAGAACGGAAGAAACGTTTTCATACAGTGGAGAGTTCATATTTCTTCAACAGCTTATAGTACTAAGCTGTCTAATTATCTGAATGTAAAGATGTCAATGGTACAAATTTGAGGTCGAGTGGAAACTTTTTATAAAAATTGCAGGCTTGTAATGAGGGTTCAAGAACTTTATAATGTTATTTAGGGAGCAGTTGTAAATTTTGGGGTTCTTTTAAACCAATGTATTATTAAATAAAATTCGGGTTCTTCTAAATCCAAATATAAGAATAAACTTTTGGTTTCTCTCTTGCCTCTGGATGAAATTAAATCGGGTAACAAGCCCAGTCGGCTGAAGCTGTAAAATACACCGACTGCATCTCTGCAGAGGGGTAAGACCTCACCTCGCCAACAAGTGTCCTTGATATGACAAGAAACCATCTGATGACGAGGCTCCGGCCATGAAGGTTTGGGGAATGTGGAGTACTTTATTACCATTGCTCCAAGGTCCACTTTGGCCTAGAGTGGTAGCTCTTGATAGGTTCCTATTTATAGGTCAAACAGAACAAACTGTGTGCAAACAAATGACTGATGTTAAATTGGGACTGTTATATAGCAATGATTGAAACCATTTAACTGAATGCAAAATAGAGCTCAGGCTTGTTTAAAAATGTTTACCATAAAATGTTTACATATTGTATATAAATATTTGAGGTCTTTCTCTCTCTCTCTCTCTCTCTCTCTCTCATATATATATATATATATATATATATATATATATATATATAAGGATTTAGCATTAAATAACCTACAATGATTGGTTGATTTTTATGGCACATCAAACCAAATCGGGTAACTGGATTTTATGCCTTCAAAGCATCTCATATATATATATATATATATATATATAGTGTGTGTGTGTGGCACTAAGTTCTACGTCAGCATTTTCATTATTTAAGAAATGTATGTAAAGTAGTGAATTCGGTCACCATGAGTACTACCCCCCTGACCTTATGTCAGACTAAGCTACGTAGTAAATAATTCTACAAAAGGGTTGCTCCAAGTGATCTTTTATTTTTCTAAAGCAGGTGGTCAATTAGATATCTTGGCATTTTATTCTAAATAAGAAGCCAAGCAAACAAACAAAACTCAGCCCATCTGCCTCGTCCCCCATTTATCTTACACTCGATCATATTTCTTTAGCATCTCTCTTTACCGAATTAAAGAAAACTCGTTGCTTTCCTCCCCCTCCCCCAGGCTCCTTCCGTTCATGCTCAGTGAGCTTTTGTCCACTTTTCATTGAATAGACAGGTAGGTTTTACGGGCAGTACTGGTATGGTGGTGGCTAATCTATGGAGATGACAAGGCAGCTGCAGGTTGACAATGGTCTGGGCTCCTGGACAAAAAGAATTATTACACCCTTAATTAATTTGTTCCTTGTTTCCTTTCCATACAGATAAAAGCCCCAAGTTCAGTGTTCTAAATAGTTATTTACTGAGCTTTGCTTAGACGTGGCACAAAGTCAGATGTATGGAGCACTAAGTGAGATTCTAATTCACTAGTAATATTTTGCTTGTCTACACTTTCTAACCATTACACTATACAACCGTTACAAATATATCTAGCTGATTTTTTTTTTTTTAATCGGGTGGCTGTTGTGCTAAGCGCCTCGTCCCAAGGGGGCCTTCCTCTCCAGGCAATCTGTTTTGAAGAGCTGAGTTCATAGCTTTGCGCCTGAGGCGCCTCGATATTGAGAATGCCAAAGGGATTAAACATTTTTGTGACGGCGCGTATGAATCTCTATTTGTGCATGACGCCCCCATTATAAAATGACCTTGTGTAAAATCCGGTGTAGTGGGAGGTTGGATAAATATCTAGCTAACTGCCTTGAGATGATAGCAGGAATTGTTAATCAATATTAGCCGTATAGCATTGATTTATTTGTGGGAGGGCACTTAAAAAAATGACTAGCTACTAGATGTTCTTGGTGTAGCTGCAGATAAAGAATAATTACATCTTTTTGGGAATGTCTGTTGGGTACCTCTTGGGGTATTATATGAAAATCCAGAAACATATTCTCGAACTGTTTTTCTCGCTATTCTTTAAACAAGAGACGCGTCTCGGATCCTGCCAGGAAAAAGTAAGGGCTGTTATTTTACTTTTCATCGAGTAAGCTTTTTCTTTTTCTATCCCTTCCACATAGTGCTTGCTCATGGAACAATATATGTACATTTCTGTTTATTGGGATACGTTTGTGCATTGTTAAGACCAATGATATCTATTTTATGCATATAAAAGTTTAAATGTTCTATGGAGACATACGCTTTTCAGTCCAGTCGGCTGGGGCTGTAGAATACACCAATTGCCTCTCTGCAGAGTAGTAAAACCTCCCCCACCAACGAATGTCCTGCATATGACATTAAACCCTCTGATAGTGAGGCTCTAACCCTAGGAAATGTGTTGTATATTTTCATTGCCATCGCTCCCAGGTCGACTCTGGCCCGGAGTGGTTGCACCTGATAGGGTCCTATCAATGGGCCTAGTAGTTTGACATTTTAAACTGTGAACAAACTAAGGACTTAAATTAAATTAAATTGTTAGAAATAAAACTGTTTGACCATTTAGCTGTATAAGCAAATGACTGATGTTTCAATTGAATTTTAAGCGAAACTTAGAACTGTTTAACTGTGTACAAACAAAATAGTAGTATTCACTAGAATAATTAATGTAAAATAGTAATATTTGTTACCACTTCCAAGTGTGAATACAAATGATTGATATTGAATAGAATTAGTAGTGTTCATCATCAAGTCGTGCCGCCAGCACGGATATTCCTGACCTTCTCTCGCCACATCTCCCTATCATTCATCGCTTTTGGCAGGTCTTCAGGGTTACATCCCGTATCCTCACATAGCTGCTGTATGTATGTTCGAGCTGGTCGTCCTGCTTTTGCTTGGCCATATGTGGGGGTCCATAGGAGTACATCACTGATGAGTTCGTCCTTGCTTCTCCAGCAGTGTCCTGCGTGTCTGGTTCGTCTAACTTGTATAGTTTTCGTGATGGGAGGCAAGTGGCCGTATAGTTGGTGTCTTGTGGGGTGTTGACGCCAGGACTTGTTCAATATTGCTCTCAACATTCTTGTGTAATTGCCGTCTAGTTTCTTCAGCCGTTTAGTTAGCGTCCAAGTAGTGCATCCATATAATAGTATCGATACAACCGCTGCCTGGAAGAAACTGCGTTTCATTTTATCGGTCAGGTCTGATTTCCATATGATCGAGAGCCTATCGATAGCTGTCTATGTTTTCGTTAGTCGTGCGTAGATGTCTTTTTCGGTTGATGTGACGCTGCTTCCTTGGTAGGTGTAGAATCAATAGTAATACACTTATGGAAATGAAGAAGTTGTAACTCATTTAAAAATAAAATTACCGATAAACTAACATTTTGCATATCATCTGCATCTATTTAAATGTATGCAAACAAATGACTGATGTCAAATTGTTAGTGATACATAGAAATACTTGAAACCATTTAACTGGGAGGAAAAATGAGCTTACGCTCGTTTAAAAATGTTATCGACCAAGTGTTCACTAAGCTATTGGCCTAGTGAGTAGTGTTCGCCAGTGGTCTGGGAGACCAGGTTTCATACCAATGACTCTAAAATGGTTCTTGATGCCACCTTGTTTAACACTCAGCACTATTAGGTAAAGGATCAAAGGTAATGTGGAGCAATCTAGGGAATGGAGTAGCGCAGCGCCCTCTCCTAGAACTCGGAGTAGTAGCTATTGAAAAGTGAGCCTTCGGGTCACACTCGACCGAGTTAATTAACCAACAATGGTTGATGTACCATAAAACTAAACTGTACGCTTTTGTCTTTGTTTTTTCAATGTTAGTAAATCACGGATATATTAATGCAAATATTGATCCTTGGTAAGGCCTCAGTTAAATAGCATTCGTTGCTAATAAGCGGTCTAGTACTGCACTGGGTCTTTTGGTAATGGCCGTTTACTCGTTCGCTCTGTCTGCCCTTATGCCAAAAGTTGGACTCAAGCAAGCTTCGTTCAATTATCAGTGATCTAGATTTCCCTCACAATAGGGTCGGTCGGCACATCCTAACGCCTGCGGTAAAATGGAACTTGGCAATATTTGGTGGTTCTTACTTAAACGTCTATCACCCTCAAGTCTTTAAGATTTTCATGTTTAAAGGCTCGATTGAAATTTAGTTTCACTTTCGAACTTGTAAAAAGTGGAACCCCACGGTCAACTAGTAAATACGGCCCTGCATGTTACATTAACAGGCTGAATTCTAACAGGCCGAAGTAATGTAAACCTAAATACATAACCCATTCATGGCCGCATATAAAATTATCCTAAAAAGTGAATTAACTTTAAAAATTGAACAGAGAAAATAATATACCCATGTTGGTAGAATTTATGCGACGTTTTTATTCCTTTCAACATTAAAATGTATTTTTACACTTTTTTTAAATAATCCATGAATTATAAACGGCTATGAGTTACCAGACCTGACCCATAAAATGAAACGTAGTTTCTTCCAGGCAGCGGTCGTATCGATACTGCTGTATGGGTGCACTGCTTGGACACTAACTAAACGGCTGGAGAAGAAACTAGACGGCAATTACACAAGAATGCTGCGAGCAATATTGAACAAGTCCTGCCGGCAACACCCCACAAGGCACCAACTATACGGCCACCTGCCTCCCATCACGAAAACTATCCAAGTTAGACGAACCAGACATGCAGGACACTGCTGGAGAAGCAGGGACGAGCTCATAAGTGATGTACTCCTGTGGACCCCCACATATGGTCGGGCAAAAGCAGGACGACCAGCTCGAACATACATACAGCAGCTATGTGAGGATACGGGATGTACAGTAGCGTCCAAAACTAAGGGACAAAATGCCGTTTTGTGTGCATTGACATAGAGGCCTATGCCCGCGGCTGCTCGTTCCAAACTATGCAGTCGTGTTTCGGCTTGGTTGGGTGTATTTGCCAGTATCGCTATGTCGTCGTCGTCGGTAATTGTTTTTGCGGGGTACCTTCTGCTCCTTTTCTTTGTCAGCTCGAAGCCGTTCTCTCTGATTTTATCAATCGATGTTCTAAGTACGTAGTCTAGACAAATGATAAAGAGGTATGGAGCTAGCGTGTCTCCTTGTAGTACTCCTGCTACAATGTCGAAGTATTCTGTCTCTCCATCTGGTGATCGTACTTTTACTTTAGTGTTTCTATAGAGAATCGTTATTGCTGCTACGGTTTCTTTAGGTAGGCCGTATGCTAGTAGGATTTGTTCCATCTTTCCTCTGTGAATGGAATCGAAGGCCTTGGTAAAGTCGACAAATAGTAATGTCGCTTGTATGTTTTTTGCCCGTACACCTTCAAGGATTCTACGGATGATTAATATTTGTGAGGTCGTGGATCTATTTCTTCGGAAGCCATTTTGGTTTTTCCTAAGTATGTTGTCGATTTTGGGTTCTATGCGGTTTCGTAGTAGGGCATTGTATATTTTGACTGCTATGGATATAAGTGTTATGCCTCGGTAGTTTTTGACTAATCCGAGGTCAACTTTTTTAGGGAAGGGGAGGATGCATCCCTTCATCCATCTATCTATCGGATTTTGATTATATACTGCGTTGCAGTGTCGGAGCAGTATGTCGTCGAATTGTCTGGTCTTCCATACTTCTGTGGGAATTTCGTCCAGCCCTGCAGCTCTCCTATTTTTAATTTTTCTGAGAACCGAGTCGAGTTCTTGTGTGAACGGTCCTAGTTTAATGTCCAATTGCTTACTAATTATTCTGGTGATCGGTTCATATGTTACTTTCGGTGGGTTTCCTAGTAGGTTTTCGAAGTGCTGTTTCCACAGTTTTATTCTTTCCTGTTCGTTTGCAGCTTTCAGTTTTGCTTTGGCTGTGCTCTTTCTTCTACTCACTTCGTTTATTGTTTGCCAGGCTATCCTAGATTGTCTATCCTCCACCGAGTCTCTAATCTTATCTATCTGATTTTGTATGTATTCTGTCTGTTCCTTTGTATATATGCCTGCTAATTGATATCGTGCCGTTTTTAGTTTTCGGGCATTTGTGTTTGTTGGGTTTTTTCGATAGTTTTTGGAGGCTGTTTTCACTAGTGCACGTTTTTCTCTCACCGCTAACGTTTCCCATGGGACTCTATATTTAGTTTTGAGTTTTGTTGGAATACATTTCGCTGCTGCCTCGAGGTGCGCATTGACGAAATTTTCATATTCGTCATTTGGTGTACTTTTTTTTCCCCGTCTTTTGTAGTGTTTTGAACCTGATTCAAATTTTAGTATGTTATTATGGATGATAACGACTACCAGTTGTCAAAATTTCAGTTTTACAGTTATTTCTAACAAATATTATGTTTTAAAATTTTGTCCCTTAGTTTTGGACGCTACTGTAGCCCTAAAGACCTGCCAGAGGCGATGAACGAAAGGGAGAAGTGGTGAGAGAGGGTCAGGGATATGCGTGCTGGCGGCATGACATGATGATGAGTTGCCTTGCTTTTATGATTTTTAAATGTTTGAAACAGAACTGAATTTTTTGTAGGAAACCAGTCATTACAGTTAATAGATTTACCCATTTCTCGAGGAGATTGGATTTTCCAAGAGGAAAAGAAAATGTCGATACTTTTTCTCTAAATGGTATGATATCAACTGGAACAGCCAAATGCAACACATTTGTTAAACAATTTTGTTAAACAAAGTATCTCGAGAAACTTTTTAAATTCAACGTTGAAATTCAATTAATTCATCCGTTAGCAAATTTAACAAACAGCGTCTATAAACAAAACAGACCGTATAGGCGATTGAAAAAAGAAAGCTAACTTTCAGCCGTTTATAATTTGTGGATTATTAAGACTGTGTAAATATACATTTTAATGTTGAAAGCAATAAAAATAACGTCGGATAAATTCTACGAACATGATTTTATTTTCTCTCTTCTATTTTAAAAGTTAATTCTCTTTTTAGGTTAATTTCATATGTGGCAATGAAAGGGTTGTTTGTTTGTTTACATTACTTCGGCCTGTTATAATTCAGCCTTGTAATGTAACATCAGGGGTCATATTTACTAGTTGGCCGTGTTTCCCACCCACACAAATATGGGTTAAATAGTAACACTACGATTCTTTGAAGATGACTTTGGCTTTAAATAATCCACGAAGGCTGACCTGCTATTAAACAGGATAAACCAAACCCTATTTTACACTGGAACTCTTTAATTTTCAGAACGTCTTATTGCATATATTATGATTAAATAGGAAGATATTTGAGTAAACAAAACAAAAAAAATCTCAAAAAACAAACTTATGAACACGATTCCCTCACCTGTAAGCCTAAAATAATCCTAGACGGGCTGATATGCCGTTAAAATCTATCAACTAACCGTAGTTAAATCTTAAAATTTTTCTCGAGTAGTTACAGTTCGGTCGTCAGACATATTTCTTTAGTCTTTTTCTCTTCCAGCCACAAGGGTACTGAGTTATGACCGATTAATATTCTCGGGATTCAGTAGTTAAAAAAAAACTGAAAGTCTGAAAAATTAGTTTTATCTGGATTGTAAAAGTAATTATTGAAAGAGAAATTTGGTGTGTCTGTGACGTTTCACTCTGATCGTGCTTCATCAGATAATGGTTTGGTTTTAAAAAAAGAAAAAATATTGGAACGTTACAACTGTCTGAGGTTTCCATGGCAACGGTTAAGAACGACGATCGTTATAAGAATTTTCAAGTGGGGAAACGAAAAACCTTTTAAATTGTGTCTGTTGTTTAAGTGCTGAATTCAAGGATTTGATTATATTACTGTTGTGTGTGAAATGAAATATCGTTAGTTATAAGTTTTTAGATTATCAAGTCGCGCTGACAGCATAGTTTCCTGACTCTATCTCGCCATCCTTTTATGAAACCTTCATAGTCTAATTCCCCCCTCTCTCCCTCTCTCCCTCTCCCTCTCCCTCTCTCTCTCCCTCTCCCTCTCTCTCTCCCTCTCTCTCTCTCTTTCTCCCTCTCTCTCCCTCTCTCTCTCCCTCTCTCTCTTTCTCCCTCTCTCTTTCTCCCTCTCTCTTTCTCCCTCTCTCTCTTTCTCCCTCTCTCTCTTTCTCCCTCTCTCTCTTTCTCTCTCTCTCTCGTTCTCTCTCTCTCTCTTTCTCTCTCTCTCTTTTTCTCTCTCTCTCTTTCTCTCTCTCTCTTTATCCCTCTCTCTCCCTCTCCCCTCCTTCTCCCTCTCTCTCTCTCTCCCATCCTTTCGTAGAAACCTCATAGTCTAATCCTATTCTCTCCTCTCTTTAAACTCTGCCCCTTATCTAATTGTTTTTTTCTTTTGCTCGCTGATAGAATAAGCAAAATTTTCTCTCTCTCTCCATCCTTTCTCATAATCTAATTCTATTCTTTTCTTTCTCTCTCTCTCTCTCTCTCTCTCTCTCTCTCTCTCTCCTTTCATGTCTAGTTGTTTTCCTTCTCTCGCTATCTGATAGAACCATCATAGTCTAATTCCCTCTCCTCTCTCTCTTTTCGTAGAACCGTCATAGTTTAATTCTGTTCTCTCGGTCTCTCTCTCCTCTTCATGTGTAATTGTTTTCCTTCTCTCGCTCGTTTATAGAATTCTCATAGTCTAATCCCATTCTCTCTCTCTCTCTCTCTCTCTCTCTCTCTCTCTCTCTCTCTCTCTCTCACACAGAATCCTCATTTTCAAATTCCTCTTCTCTTTTCTCTCTAATAGATTCTTTTATTCAATTGCGCTTTCCACTCTCTAACCACTAACCATGGGATAAATATTACCGCTGCTATTTTTCTACTAGGATGTCTTTGGTATTAGATAACCCATAATGATTGATATGCCATTAAACAGACTAAACCAAACTCTCGCCATCCGTCCCTTTTATCTATCGCTCCTTGTGGGTCTTCAAGACTGTATCCAGTATCTGCACAGAGTTGATGTACATTAATGTTTGCTGGTCAGTCAACACTGGTGTGTCCATGTATAGGAGTCCATAAGAGAACATCACTTATGAGTTCGTCCTGATTTCATCGGCAGTGTCTTGCATATCTTTTTCTTCTTGCTTAGATGGTTTGTGAGATGGGAAGTAGGTAGCCGTACAACTATTTTGATGGGTATTATTTCTAGGATTTGTTAAAAACAGCATATAGCATTGTTGTGTACTTCCCACCTAGCTTTTCTCTGCGCGTTTTATTTGTGTGCAGATGGTGCATCCATACTGTCTTAGTGACACAGCCACAGCTTGGAAGAAGTCTAGTTTTATTTTGTCGTAGAGATTATCGACAACCTTTCAACTTTCGCTATGCTTATGTTGACACCGCTTTCGGTAGATGAGATGTTACTGCCGAGGTGTATGAACTGGCCAATTGATTTTTGAGGGATACCATTTAGTGGAGATGACTCTTTGTTTAAAACAAACTCTGTTCTATTTGGGTTCATGTAAAAGAAAAAAAAGTTGGCGACGAAGGCTCCCTTTTCATTAGCTACTACATCGAGGTGTAGGGGAGGGCGCCACTCCTTTCCCTGAATTGCTCCACTTTACCGTTAATCCGTACCTTATATTCGGTGTTAAGCAAGGCAGTATCGTTTTTCCTTTTTTTTTTTTTTTTGTATGACTTCACCTGGGAGTGAACCCGGTCTCCTAGGCAATTGGCGAACACTCTAAGCAAATCGAAATTAATAATAGTTGTGACATGTCTTGCGAAAATAAACCCATGTCAAACTGAGTTAAGTATTTTAAACTTACCAGAAAAGGTATTGCGACAGACGCGATAAGTTATAAAATCCGGGTCGTTGTTGGATTATTTAAGACAAAGTATTATCATCGTATGTCCATTTTATGTAAACTTAAATTTTAGAAGTAGGGGTTTATTCCCTACACGATCTAGATAAATGAATACAAAAAGTACAAGTTCTATCAGACCGCGTTTCTCCCACTTAGCTTCTCTCTTCCCCTTATAGCAGAATGAATTTCAAATTATTGTTTAGCGCGGGAATTATTTTGAAGGTTGTGGTCTCGATCTCAGATTTTCGACCAATGAAGACGATTTATCCCATTCTGCTCGGATGATTTTCCCGGGTAATATAAAAAGCAGTGTAAACTCTCTCTCTCTCTCTCTCTCATACATTTTTCGAACAGGACAGACGGAACCTCCCTTCCCCACTTCAGCGGCAGTCCACCATCAACACGAGGAGAGCACATCCAATTTATGAACCGTTGTTTTCTAGGAAATCATTCCTTTATCATTTATTCATCCCTCCTAGACCCACCGATCCTCGATGCTTCAAATTGGGTGTTTAATTCCTGCTCTGACATCAGCAACTCCTTTCTTCTATTTGTACGACTCGAAGTATAAGGCGATTTCGTCTCAAACTGATATTAAAATTCTGAAACTCAAATGATATTCTCGTCGACTCGTTTGTTTTCTTCCTTCTCTTAATATAACAAAAGCAACAGGACTGATCAACCTCGTTATCTATTGTTATACCGTCTTCGCTTTTCACTATCACTTTCCGCTTATCACATTTACCCAACCCCTCTGCTCGCGTAGTATATGACAGAAGGTCAATTTTTAAGCGGAGTTTAACAGGTTTGAATTCAGTTTTCCTTCTCCTATACTAGTTGCCTCACCAAGGCTGAAGAACCTAGTCTGCCCTACTATTTGCCCATAGCTGGAAGGAGAATAATTAGATTCATACCTTTTCCAAGGGTTTTAGTGCTATGTGAAATGCAATCAGTCTCGTCCAAGATTTGAAATCGTGTCGCCGTGTCCATTTCCTACGACGATAACCATTACACCTCCCTTTTTCCGCTTATTATAGTCACAAAATTATACGACTTTGTTTTTGATTTTATAGTTAATTCATTAGACTGAATGTGACACAAGGTCAATTTTTATGCGAACTACAATATAACTAAATTAAGAGTTGTTTATCTTTTAACCGGTTTCTTTATCAAGGCTAAAAGACCGCAGTCAGCTCTATTTACTAATAGCTGGGGAAAGGACCCCTGGTTTCATACCTTTACCAAGGTCATTAGCGCGAAGTGAAACGCAAACAAGCTCGTCTTGGAATGAACTCGAGTCACCAATTCTATCTACGATAACCGTTACGCAAAACTCGCCTCTGTCTAGTATATCTTAAATATGAATTTTGGGGAAACGAAAGGTAAAATGCCAACCACTGTTTAGCCGTATTTTTCAGTGTATAACGTGCATCCTCAATATCAAACATTACCTGTAACAACACCGCGCGGTACTTTCCACTGGAGATGAGCACCCCCCCCCCCTTGGTGGGCCATACAATACGCTAATTGTATTCACCTGTGGAGAGGTAAGTCCCCTAAAAAAAGGGGGTGTTGTGAGGCCCTAATTCTAGAGCACTGGGCAGTGTGGAGTACCTCTTAATTGCTATTACTCCCAGGTCCACTCTGACCCGGAGTGTCAGTACCTGTTAGTCCAATCTATGAGTTAAATAGGACTATTAATGTATTATCGCGTACAAAAATATATAAATAACTACACAGAAAATGTAAATATAAACATAAAATGTACACAATTCCCGAACCTTCAGGCATAAAATAACCCCAGACGTATTGACATGGCATTAGAATCAAAGTCATCAATCCTTAGGTGTTTTTTTTGGGGGGGGGGTTCGAATTTTTATGCCACCACGGCATACATTCGGAAACTGGGAAGTAAATTTCAATCATCATTTGAACAATTTTTTATTGGAAAGTTAAATCCCATAAGTACATCTTCATCTGGCAACTATTCTAGTATTTTTTTTTTTGTTGGTCCCAACTAGTACGGTGCTTTATGGGCGATTTGTAATTTTGGAACTTAAGTGTAACTCTTCAGTTTAAAAAAAAAAAAAAAAAAAAAAAAAAAAAAGCAAATGACTGATACTAAATCGTATCAGGTTGGTGAATCTATCACGCACACACACACACATATATATAATATAACAATTCTTTGGTACGAACAAAATTTGAAAACAACTTTAAAATGCGTATGCATTTTGAGTTCTAAAAAGGGACCCTTCCTTAGGGTCTCATTTTTTAGAATTCAAAATGCATATGCTTTTTAAAGTTATTTTAATATATAAACAAGGCGTGCCAACACAGCGGATTCCTTTGAATATTGCTTGCTATCTGATTCTATCGGCCATCGCTCTTGTTATGTCGTCTTGGTAGCAACAAGTGTCTACATAGGTGATGAATGTATGTCTTTGATGGTCGGTCAATATTGGTGTGCCAGTGTGTAGGAGTCCATAAGAGAAAGATACTTATGAGTTCGTTATTACTTCATCAACTGTGGCCAGCATTTTTTGCTCGTCTTACTTGAATAGTTTTCGAGATGGGACATAAGTGGCCGTACAGTTGCTGTTTTGTAGAGTGCTGCTTCCAGTGTTTATTTTTTAAAAGTACGAAGTATCCTTATGTAATTTCCGTCTAGCTTTTCTCCAAAGGTTTTGTTAGTTCAAGTGGTGCAACCATACAATAGTACTAACACGGCTACAGCTTAATACAGTTCACAATTTCAAAGCTATACACTTATAGGTTGTAAAGCTTAAGATTCTTATTTCATGTGTCGATTTAAAAGGAATTAAGAGAATTTCATGCATAAAAAACCTGTTTACCGCAGTTTTAAGTCGTTTTTGACCAACTGTTTATACCCGAATAATGAACGACATTTTTGCCTCAAAAATGTTTTATATATTGCATGTCATGAACAAGCACTAACTTTTGGCTCTACTTGCGTACAAAAATAATTCTTCTGTATCCAATGACAAAGAAAATCAATTTCAGAATGACTAAAAACGATCAAAATCATTGCAATATGATAAATTTAGCCTATTGTGTTAAATTGGATATTCCTCAAATACTACCCCTCGACTAATACACAACGATATTTACACATATTTGCATTGGTATAAACAAGGTTAAATAAAAAAACTTTATCCCTTACCTGGGAAGCAGTGTCTCATCAACCGAGACTAGCTAAGACATGGACAGCTCTCAATAAGCTATCAGTCATATGGAAGCCAAACCTGACCGATAGAATGATACGCAATTTCTTCCAAGCAGCAGTCGTGTCGATACTGCAATATGGATGCACTACATGGACGGTAACTAAACGTATGGAGAAAAAGCTTAACGGCAACGACACGAGAATGCTGCGAGCAATATTGAACAAGTCCTGGAAGCAGCACATGACAAAGCTGCAGTTGTACGGCCACTTACCACCCATCACAAAAACTATCCAAGTTAGACGAACTAGACTGGTGGGATACTGCTGGAGAAGTAGGGACGAACTCATTAGTGACATACTCCTGTGGACCCCTTCACATGGATGAGCAAAGACAGGACGACCAGCTCGAACCTACATACAGCAGCTTTGTGCCAATACGGGATGTAGCCCTGAGGACCCGCCGGAAGCAATGGATGATAGAGGAGGGTGGCGTGAAAGGATCAGGGATATCTGTGCTGGTGGCACGACATGATGATGATTATCTTAACTCGTAACCTTTTTAGGTATTGGCTTTACAGGGACATTTTGGATCGAAGTTTTGGCACGGTTTGGCCTATAAACAAGGTAAGCTTCAACGTTTCGAAAACGTCTCTCATGTGAACTGAACCTTAAATGGGGATGAAGCCAACGGCATTGATTTGTTGTTGGTTTTGACCCTAGTGGGCATTGTCCAGCAAAGGCAGACTTCGCCAAAAAGCCCCCGGGTTCGGCTGGCCAAGCTGCATTATTGACACCTTTTGTCCCCACCCCACGCTTGTAGAGCACTGGACCTTGTTGTTCAGCTTGAGCTATAATCAGGCAGATGTGCCTGAACCCAGATTTGGGTCCATGTCAAGCTACGTTCATCAGGCCCACATTGCACTAGGTGGGCCGATGACCAGCGAAGTCTAGCAGAGCTCGAGCCTCGGCTCGTGTCCGACCGTCCCCTCCCCTAACCTTTAAGCCGAACTTTGGGTAATTTGATCTTGTGTCAACTCCTGTCTGGTGGGAAGCATACAAATAACTCCCCTTATTTGTTTTATTTATTCGATAAGATTTTAATAAAAAAAATTGTTCATTACATAAGCATATACGGTGTTTGTTTATAGTAATCAAATCATGGCATTTCCAAGGTGTCAGCGAATGCAGTAAAATCGAAAGTTTATAATGACGTCAAAATCATTGAAAAATCTTTTTCTTTAACTGTCAACTTTTTTGATTGTATATCTTTGTACCCTTTCGTTTCATTTCGTTGGGAATATTTAATTTAGTTTACAGGTATATTTTTTTTTTTGTATATAAATTTCTTAAGCAACTCCCTCACAATTATGTAAGTATGGCATTAGGTTAGGTATAAATGTAGCGATTGACTTGTTCCAGTGACTGTTAAGTGAAAAATTTCTGAATAATGGCTTCGTTATGGTGAATAGACTATTGTATGTTTTGGGTCAGCGAATGCAACTCGTGAAGTTAAAAGTTGGAATTGTTATGAACAGTCCCTTCCCCGTGCTAATTTTACAGCCTTGTGCCAAATTTAGATTTTCAAACAATACTGTTGACCTGAACAGTAGCGCGTGTATTTGTACATAGTCTCATGAATATGTGTCATACATATGAATGAAATAAATTTAAATCTTCGAAAAGAATAAATTTAACTTAGAAGGTGAGAATGTGAAAGTCTTTTTAAAAGTCTACATGGCCTCGCTTGATTATATGGATAAAACCCATGCTGTCTATCTATCGTCTGGTGGGGCTGTAGAATACATCGACTGCACCTCTGCAGAGGAGGTAAGACCCTCTCCCCTACGAGTCTCCTGGATATGATACTAAACAATCTGATGGTGGGGTTCCAGTTATGCTGGAGCTTCGGGGAATGCAGAGTACGTCTTCAATGCCATCGCTCCCAGGTCCACTCTGGTGGAGTCTTATCTATGGGTCGAACAGGACTAAACTGCATTGTTTGAATTAGAACGGTTTGACTAAATTGAATATCTTGAAATAGAAATGTTTTTGACAATTAAACTGTGTACTCATGCTAAACTGAATTTTTTGAAATAGAACTGTTTATTTGTATAAAATGGATTCGGTGGAAAGTAACCGATAAAGGTTGATATGCCATAAAACCTGAACACACACACACATCTGTCTGTCTATCTAGCTTTTGCAGGGGTCTCAAACGTGCCGCCCACGGGCTGCGTGCAACCCGAAAACGTCTTTTTCTATGATACGCGGCAAAACAATTTTCATGACTAATATTTTTCTAGTACTTGATCCTTTTTACCCAACCCCTCCGCTCGCGCAGGATATGACACAAGGTCAATTTTTTAAGCGGAGTTTAACAGGTTTGAATTCAGAGTTTTCGTTCTCCTAGACTAGTTGCCTCACCAAGGCTGAAGAACCCAGTTTGTCCTATTTACCCATAGCTGGAGGGAGAATAATTGGATTCATACCTTTCCCAAGGGTATTAGTGCTATATGAAATGCAATCAGTCTCATCCAGGATTTGAACTCGTGTCGCCGTGTCCGTTTCCTACGACGATAACCATTACACCGTGGGTACCTCCAAAAATACTATTTCTAATACTTGATAATTTGTCCTGTGTAATTACCTCTCGAGAAAAGTAGACTGTACTTTAATATTTCAGTCTCTTTCACTTCAAAAGCTGAAAAGTAGAAATAATATAGATAAAAAAAATTAATCTAAAGAACCTTAGTAAAATCTACATTGACTTGTTTCAAAGTGATGGACAAGTGACCGAGATGATAGAAAATTAATTTCCACAACGAAGCTCATTGGTGGGGGGACTTTAAAAAAAAAATTTTTTTTTTTTGATTATGCAAGAATTAGTCAACTTACATTGGCTATCCGAGTAAGTTGGACCTGTGGAATACACTAACAGCATCTCTGCGGAGGGGTAAGACTTTCCCCTCACCCAATGAGTGTCCTTAATATATGCTACAAAACTATTTGATAGTGAGGTTCCAGTTTTCGAGATTTGGGGCATGTGGAGTACTCCTTCATTTCCATTGCTCCCAGGTCGACTGGGGCTGTAGAATACACCGACTGCTTCTCTGCAGAAGGGTAAGACCCCCCAACGAGTGTCCTAGATATGACACTAAATAATCTGATAGTGAGGTTCCAATAATGCTGGGGCTGTGGGGAATGCAGAGCACCCCTTCATTGCCATTATTCCTAGGTCCACTCTGGTATGGTAGCACCTGATAGGGCCCTATATATGGGTTAAATAGAACTAAACTGCATACTTATGCTAAATTGAATTGTTTGAATTAGAATTGTTAGAGTAAACTGAATAGATTGAAATAGAATTTTTTTTGACAATTAAACGGTGTACTTGCATTGAAACTGTGCTTACGCTAAACTGAATTAATATAGAACTGTTTGAATAAACTAAATAGCTTGAAATTTGAAGTGTTTTTGAAAATTAAACTGTGTACTTATGCTGAACTGAATTGTTTGATATGGAACTGATTTGTATAAAAATGGATTTGGCGTTAAATAACCTACAAAGGTTGATATGCCATGAAACCCAAACAACCAACCAACCAGGTCCACTCTAACCCGGAGTGGTAACACATGATAGGGTGTTACTTCTCTATGAGTCAAATAGAACAAAATATGTGCAAAAAATGACTGATGTCAAATTGTGACTGTTATATGGCAATACTTAAAACCAAAAACCATTTTCTGTCCAAAAGAGCTCAGGCTCGTTTAAAAATGTTACTTACAAAATGCGTTGACAAATCATATGTATAAACAGGATTTGGTATCAAATAACCTTAATGGTTGATATGCCATAAAAACCAAACTTATATTGGCATTGGGAAGGTGTACCCGAGATGACAGACAACACACACAATTGGAAAATAACAGAAAATGTTTGATAACTAATTCGTTAATAAACAGAAATATCAAATATTTCTTTAAATGTGATAATCCTTGGAATTTTACTTTTTTTTTCTCTCTGTTTTAACGTTTCTAGTACAATTCATTGCAATTCACCCATGAAATACAATAAAATAGAGGGATTGGTTGGTTGATTGTTTTGTTTTACGGCTTAACAACCCTTTTTGGTTCATTTAACGCTGAATTAAGTTATTTTGATGAAAATTTCAAGCAATTCAGTCTAGTATAAGTAGAGTTTACTTCTATCAGGTGCTATCACTCCGGGCTAAAGTGAACCTGGGAGTAATGACAATGAAGAGCTACTGTGCATTCCCCAAAACTCCAGGACAGTCGTTGTGGGGTGGTCTTACCCTTCCACAGAGGTACAGTCGATGTATTCTACAGTTCCAGCCGACTGGGCAAAATAAAAAGGTAGTGGGGAACCCGAATTTATCAAAGGGAAAATGGAATTTAGAAAAATTTGTCCCCTTGAATTTGGTACTTATATATTGGAAAAAAAGCAGCCGTTCAGCTGTATGCCAAATTAGCATTATAACGGGGGGAAATCCCCCTCTTTCATCGCACTTTAGGCCCACTGTGCCTCTCTCCAAGACCCAATGGCTCTTTTGAGTTTAGTGTTTGAGACCCTTAATCTAGTTGGTGGACCACCCTATCATTTAGGGCTATAGAATACGCCCACTGCATCTCTGTAGAGGAGTAAAAAAAAACCTGCTAACCAATCTCCTGAGGCATGACACTAAAATACATCTGATAATGAGGGTCAAGTCCAGGAGTTTTAGGGAATATGGTGTACCCCTACATTACTATTACTCCCAGGTACACTCTGACTTGGATTGGCAGTATCTTTTACGGTTCCCTTTATGGTTCAAATACAATTTTTCCCTCAGTTACTAAGGATGATTGAAGTTTTGAGACTAAGCTGGTTGATTTTTATCGTTCAGGGTTTTTGGACAGTTGTCTTCATCTTTATTTTAATATTAACGTTTCAGCCGATGTGTCCTCCGACCTTCAGGTGTTTGTCGAAGTCGGGAGTCGGCACGGAACTTCGAACCACATCGTTTATCTAATCCACGGGGGTCGCTTGTTCTGATTCCGTTAACGATAACCGGGTATAAATGCTAAGTATTCTTGTATTGTTACTCACCTGCAATCAGGATTGAACCTCCAGATGATTGTCACTTTTAGAAGCTTAGGATACATAGTGCAACGGTTATAGCCGTTGGTTCCCTGGTATGACAAATGTCTTACTAAAGTAATTTCAATGTAAAACTTTACTCGTTTCAGTTAACGAAGAAAAATAACGTTAATCGATTTTGTTCTATTTTGTCATTGAATAAATCGAGAACAGTTATAGCTATTCCATAAAATTTTCAATAATTACTCATACCACCCCCAGAGGCTGATTTTTAACATGATTATTGAATTTTTAACTCTGGGTTTAAATTTACAATGGAATTATAATGCAAAACTGGATCTTTTCTTTCTATCTGCTATGTTAACTCAACCGAATCTAATCTTTGGTTTAGCCCAGTCGGCTGGGGCTGCAGAATAAACCGACTGCATCTCCGCACAGGGGGGTAAGACTCCCCTAACAAGTGTCCTGTATATGACACTAAACAATCTGATTGGGAGGCTCCAGTAATGCTAGAGCTTTGGGGAATGCAGAGTACCTATTTATTTCCATCACTTCCAGGTCCACTGTAGCTCGGAATGGTAGCACCTGATAGGGTCCTATTTATGGATCAAATAGAATTAAACAAAGTAATGTTAAACTGAATTATTTGAAATAGAACTGTTTATATGTATAAAAATGGATTTGGAATTAAATAACTCACAATGGTTGATATGCCATAAAACCAAAGTAATCTTTTTGTTTGACTCTATAATCTCCAGAAACCAGATATTTTCCGTGACTGTTTTTTCTGTCATTTCTCCAGGTACATACTCACTTGGTGTAATATAATGGCCGAGGGATTTCGTTTTATATATCTTGCCTTTGGTTTTAGTTAGGCTGAGAACCTTTCGGCTCAGTGCATAGGTTAGTTAGGTGCAAACATGAGCGCAGGTGTTCATGCGCGCGCGTGCGGAGCAGACGTGTCATTCAGAGATGTCAAAATAAAAATCCCAGATAGAAAAATTGTGACTTGGGGATGTGAATGACGTCATGCACCGGAAGCATCAGTGAGTTGAGTCTTGCGGTCCGAAGAAGGGTGACTTTCGCTAGCTCGCAGTAGCCTTATGGCGGGTGCCGCACGTGATGGGTGGGTAGATGGAAAAGTCATCATAGAAAGATAGTGCATATCTCTTCCTTATGTCGAAACCTTTAACTCAAAGGTAATAAAAGGTTTCGTACCTAAACTAAGAAGTCGTTACGTGTTTTTCGTGTTTCGGGATTCTTATGTTCTATGTATATATGTTATGAACATTCTATGTACGTTTCATACGTATCCGTATCTGGCTATGTTACATTAGTATTTTTCTTTTTTTAATATTTTTGTTTATTAACTTTAAGGCCTTTAAGAGCAGAATCCTTCACAGCTCACTCAGTTTCGCCAACTAAACCTCTATCCCATATTGTGTTTGCTGTTGAGAAAAGATTAGTCGACCGCAAGATTTGGTTGAAACTGTGTAAGTGACTGGTCAGGAGTGTTTGGGGAGATACCTAGTCTAGCATAGTTCAACAGACACCACAACTGCCAATACCCTGGGTCACCATTTGTCTCTAATACTCCTGATGGCTCACTTGAATATATGTGGCCTTGATTTCCGGGGGAAAAAAATTCGCCCTTCTGGTGTGAACCTCCCAGAACTGAAGTACTTTAAAAAATCACATCCTTTTCTTCTGATCATAGTAGTGCTGAAAATTCGGGTTTATTATGAACTTTGCCCAGTCGACTGGGGCTGTAGAATACACCGACTGCTTCTCTGCAGAGGGGTAAGACCCCCCCCCCAAAGTGTCCTGGATATGACACTAAACAATCTGGTGGTGAGGTTCCAGTGATGCTGGGGCTTTGGGGGCCAACTCCCCTTACTTGTTTCACCATCCTTTCATACATAAAGAATGTTTCTCAATTTTTTTAAAGAAAACGATCAGGCACAAATCAAAGACCACCAATGATAGAAAAGTAAAAAGGTATCATTTTAGGATCTGCAAACAGTTAGTCTCAAACGTTAAACAAAAATGTCTTGAGGAGCTCTGGAATAAACCTTTCCAGATGTTTACCGTTCAGTTGAAGGCACTATTGAATGCAGCACACAAAGTTAACGCGTGCACATTTCTTCCTGGGTGATCTCTTGAAGCTTCTCAGTGATGGCTGTCTTCGATGCAGCAATGATACGAGGGTTGCCCTAGTGGATGTTCTGATTGATGAACCCTCAGAGGAAGAAATCTGAAGGGGTCAGGTCAGGCGAGTGAGGTGCCAATTCGACTTTAGCTTTATGGCTGTTGAGACGTTCCCCTAACATTTTATGGAGCCATGGCATGGTAACGTTAGGAGGGTCACCATCCTGCAGGAATCACTGCTCCCCCTTATCAAGGTCCTCATGCTCCTTGAGCTCTCCGCAGGACAAGTGTAACGCTCTTATGTCTCCGTGTTGCTCTGATTATCTACAAAGAAAAATGATCCAATGGTGCCATGCTTCAACTAGGTGACTTATATCGTCAAATGACTGAGTATTCTTACTTCTCCAAAACATCCAGTTCTTGGAGTTCCGAGAAGTGGGCTTGATCTGAAAACCAGTCCTCATTCAAGAATTCCTCATCATCGATCTGCCCAGTCGGCTGAGCTGTTTAAAACATCGACTGCTTCTCTGCTGAGGAGTAACCCCCCCCCCCAGCGAGTGTCCTGATATGACTCTAAACAATCTGATGGTGAAGTTCCAGTAATGCTGCTGCTTTGGGGAATGCGGAGTACCCCTTCATTGCCATCGCTCCCTGGTCTACTCAGACCCGTAGTGGTATCACCTGATAGGGTCCTATAGAACTAAACTGTGTACGTAAGCTAAACTGAAATGTTTGAAATAGAACTGTTTTGGCATTTAACTGAACTTTTTTTTTACATTTAACTGTTTGTAAACAAAAATCTATACTTATACTAAACTGAATTGTTTGAAATTTAATTCGGCGTTAAATGACCAAAAAAAAAGGGGTTGAACCAACCAACTCATCGTCAAACTTTTGTGAAAACCACTTGCACATAGTTACATCTTTTCCATATCGGCCTGGGTCCGTTGGTGCTTGATCTGGATCCAACTGGAATAAAGTTTGAGATCTTTAATCTGAATGCGCCGAATAGAAGGTAGAGAGATTCTAAGTTCTTGGTTCCTCTGTCGCAAAGTTCTTGACTGACTCATGTATCCTAGTGTCGTTCTTTGGTTTCAGGATTGTTATCAGACGCCCAAGTCGTGTAGAACCTGCCGCTTTACGATCTTCACAAGTGCGATGAGCTTTAAAGTTCTTGGTCAACTTGAAAATTTAATTACTGTTTTGAAATTGAGTTCCTTTCTATATCTTGCTTGAACAATCTTGAAAGACTTGTTTTCGTAATGTCTTCACACAAAAACAATCTTTTGCTTTATCGGCCAAGGATGGTTTCGCTATATTTGGTTGAATATATCAATATATTAAGGGGTTGAAATCGTGGTGTAATGGTTAAAGCACTGGGCTGTGGAATCCTAGTAAGCGAGTTCGAACTTCAGTCGCGCTATTACGTTCACTTTCGGACAAATACCCTTAGGAAAGCTATGAAACCCCTTATTCTCCCAGCTATGGGTTAAATAGTACCACGGCTGTTCTTCTTGAAGGTGGGTTTTAGCATAAAATAACCTCAGAAGTTTGATATGCCATTAAACTAAGAAACCAAACCATTATGTTAACGATATCCCAGCAATAATCTGGAAAGAGAATAGTCCTCAGGGAAGATCTTTGAGGTTGCTGCTTTGTTTCAATTATTGTGTATCACTCTCTGTGTATGTGTGTGTGTGTGTGTATATATATATATATATATATATATATATATATATATATATATATATACACACACACACAGTTGGCGACCCTAGTCGAGTGTGACCCAAAGGCTCCCTTTTCTATAGCTACTAGACCAATGTGTAGGGGAGGGCGCTATTCCTTTCCCTGGATTGCTCCACTTTACCCTTAATCCGTACCTTTATAATGCTGAGTGTTAAGCAAGGAGGCATCAAGTATCATTTTTTTTTGAGTCTTTGGTATGACTCGTCCTGGGATTGTACCCAGGTCTCCCAGGCTATTGGCGAACACTTTAATACATACTCATATAGACACACTATATACCTACGTGTATATACACTGTTGCACTTGAATGTGTACCTTGGAGTAAAAGTGCTTAAAATGTCAAAACTTATTGAGAATGTGGTATATAACTTTTAGCATTATGATTTGTGTTCGCCAATGGTCCAGGGGACCGGGGTTCAATCCCAGGTCGAGTCATCCCCAAAACTCAAAAAATGGTACCTGATGCTTCTTTGCTCAACTCTCGGCATTAAAAGGTGCGGATCAAGAGTAAATGGAGCAGTGCGGGGAAATGAGTAGCGTCTTACCTTATACCTTGGTGTAGTAGCTATTCAAAAAAGAGCCTTCGAGTTGCCCTCGACTCGGCCAACTTAGGTTTTATCAACGTCTTGATTTTTTGCAGTCCTGTATACTAACCTTTGAGCTATATCTGCAATGTCGTTTTTAACTGATTCTTAATAGACTTAAATTCTATTTTTACTCTAATATCATCTCCCCATTTCTTTTCTTCATAATTTTATGGAAGAAAAGGCAACAAAGTTTATTTCTCGAAGGCAAATTCCTACATAGTTTTATTGACTGATTTCCAGGTGTTCAACAAATGAAGCACGGTTTAAGGCTCATTTGATAAAGACGTTGAGCCAATTTTTTTGTTATAATGGAACTGACTTTATACTGATTCAATGATTATTACCCGCTCCCACGCTCATTTCTTTTTCTATGTTCACACGCGTGCGCACACACACATATAAAGAGTGAGAATGGTTGATTTTGGTGAATCTGACAAGATGATAAAAATAAGTGGAAAAGTGGATAAATCAAACACTTACAACGGCTTTAGTGGTAATATTTCGTTCTTTATTAACAAATTAATGACTGAGGAAGAAGTTCTATTTATAAAGAACCCGTTGTTTGATTTATCCAGTTTCTACGTAATTTTTATCATATGTATGTGTGTGTGTATATATATATATATATATATATATATATATATATATATATATGACGGCAAATTGACTAAAATCCCAAAACGGGACTTTATTTTTGCACGTGTAAAGACGGCGCAGGTTGGCACTTGATCCCTTATAGGATAAGTCCTCGTTCAGAGTTTTTCTCTCAGGCATATAAGAACTGGCATATTATGTGAGGGATCAATTTAGGGCTAGACTGACCGCCGCTGGCAAGGGGTTCCAAATTTCACACTATCCACACACCCACCAGGTCGCTTTCCTTCCTTCCCCTAGACAATGGAAGATATGGACCTATAGGTTTAGTCGTAATAATATTATATTGTAGTAGTCGGCAACTCCGGTTTCCCGTGTGATATTTTAAAGGAATTAATAGGACAATTCTAAGCAAGATAACATAAGGCGAATAGAAGCTGAAAAGGAAGCATGAGGTAACAAATCCGTAGAAGACACAGCAAAGAACAACTTCGACCACGTGGTAACATAAAAATACATTAATCCTTTACTATACAAAGAGATACACTTTCAAAGTGTCAAATATATATAATGAATTTATGTCCATGGACATAAATGTCTTTCTTCTTTTCTGTTCTTTCGTTTTCCTTCAAATTGAGAGAGTGGTATATAAAATTTGGGTATAAAGGAGAAATAGCCCCAAAGTTACTTATCTTATTTTTCGACGGGGTCCCACTGGAGAATCTTTCTTCTTTCACGGGCTAATAGACTTTATGCTATTTTTAACACTGGCTTGAAGAACTTGGGTCCCTCGTGTCCGAGATATGTTTTTGTCTTCTTCACCCGGAGTAATGGCTATGGGTCTGTCTGCCACGAGCCCTTTCCCATAACTAACTTTTCTTCTCGTTTTTTTCGCCGACGGGGAGAAGGTGCCACTTCCGTTTTAGGGTCCCAGCCAATCATTTGGCTTCTCCCTCCTTCCACCTGGTGTCCGGCGACCTGAGGTTACTAAGTACCAACATCTGTTGGTATCCCCTCTGTGACCTACATTCTTTCTTAACGGTCACTCTTTGACGGCTTGCCACTGTTCATTCCGACAGGAGGATAGTATTAATCTTATTTCTATCGTCTCCGTGGGATATCACGTGACGTGTGTATATATATATATATATATATATATATATATATATATATATATATACACACACATTTATATATATATATACACACACATTTATATATATATATATACACACACATTTATATATATATATACACACATTTATATATATATATACACACATTTATTTATATATATATATATACACACATATATATATATATACACACACACACACACACATATATATATATATATATATATATATATATATATATATACACACACATTTTTATATATATATATATATACACACATTTATTTATATATATACACACACATTTATTTATTTATATATATACACACATTTATTTATATATATATACACACACATTTATTTATTTATATATATACACACATTTATTTATATATATACACACACATTTATTTATTTATATATATATACACACATTTATTTATATATATACACACACATTTATTTATTTATATATATACACATTTATTTATATATATATATATATATATACACACACATTTATTTTTATATATATATATATATATATATACATACACACACATATATATAGATGTGTATATATATATATATATGTGTGTGTGTGTATATTTATAGATATATACACACATTTATTTATATATATATATATACGCACACACACATTTATTATATATATATATATATATATATATATGTGTGTGTGTTTAACTGGAAGTAAACTCAACCACGGTTAAAGGGTGATTATAAATTTATCTCGAAGAATATTATCTTCGCCTTATGAGATGACATACCCGCTTATTCTGGGGATGAGATCAGCAAGTATGGTTTACAGTGTGTATGTAATATATATCGAGGATCATTAAATAAGTTTCCAGACTTTTTCGTACGGGCACTTTTATTGATAGTACACACATGAAAATCTAGTCCCCTTCGAAGTAATCTCCTCCGGCTGCAATGCACTTGTATCGTTTCAACAACTTCTGGAAGTCCTCTTGTGTGAGCGTGTCAATGACCTTCGTCACAACGACTGCCTCTGAGCTTAGGGAATAACCATAAGTCACAGGGTGCAACGTCTGGACTGTAGGGAGGCTGAGGAACTGTGTTGATGCCCATCTTGGTCAAATAGTCTGTGACAAGGATGGAGTTGTTGACTAGTGCATTGTCCTGGTGGAAAAGCCACTGGCCCGATTTGAAGAGTGCTGGCCCCTTCCGACAGAATCTCTTCCTGAACTTTCTTAAAACCTCAACATAGTAACCCTAACCCTTTGGCCAATCAACTCAGGTGTATTGACTTCCTTACTCATTCCACACCTCTCATAATCCCTCACAGACTCCCTGCCTTCCTTGAATCTCTTATGCCACTCAAAAACTGGTTGATTCATGCAAGATGGTTCAAAAGTAGTCTGAAGCATTCCATACGTTTCTGTGGCATTTTTTCCAAGTTCAAGACAGAATTTTATTGCATGTCGTTCTTCTAAAGTGTCCTGACGTCCAGATTGCATTTTTGAAATTCACCAGCTGTAACAATCAGGCTTTAGTAGGGTGTATTCCAATTGCTGCTGTAGCTGTTGATTTTCACCTGAAATTGGTCAGTCATCTCATAAGATGTGTAGTAATAACATAGTGAATTTTCAAGAGTCTACGACAATTTTGAATGCCTGTACAAATAAATCTGGAAACCTATTGAAGGCACCACGTGTATATATATATATATATATATATATATATATATATAAGGTGGGATGAATGCCTAGGTGAATAAAGAGTAAAACAAAGACGTTAAGGGCGTTAAAAATGGGTGCACCATTCGTCGACTTACCCCAAGGTCAACAATTGTGGTGTCGTCATAGCCCGTGAAATTTTAGTACAATTTAAGTCCATAAATCAGCTAGTTATCCATTATTTTTTTCTTTATTCCCATTTATTCACTTTGGCTAATTTTGGACTTAATATTTTTATCTTGAGTACAAGAAGGATGTGGTTGATTTTTTTTTTTTCTTTTTTTTCCCCATATACGTTGGCAATCCCAGTCAACTGCATATTTATAGGGGGTACGACTCCCTCAGTGCGTGTCCTCGATATAACCTTAAACCATCTGATGGTGAGGCTCCAGTAATGCGGAGTACCCCTTTATTGCCATCACTCCCAGGTCGACTCTGGCCCGGAGTGGTAGCACCTGATAGGGTTCTATTCGACCCATAGGGTGAACAGAACTTAGACATTTAAACAGCATACTTATGCTATATTGAATTATTAGAACTATTTTTTACATTCAACTGTGTAAACAAATTACTGTTGAATTGAGTGGTTGGTGATACGTAGCAACACTTTAACTTTGACATGCTAAATGGAATTATTTGAAATGGAACTGGTGGATTATTTAAATGTGTATAAACAAATGACTATTTAACTGATTTATTAGTGATACAGAGTAATAGTTGAAAACATTGTGTGCAAACAAATGATTAATATGAGAATTAATTTTTATTTATTGCGGACTTTTTGTCCTCATCTTGGTAGGTTTTATGTTGTTTCTTCTTTCACTACGTTTCGGCCAAATTTTACCTCTGGGCTTCTTCAGGTGATTTACCGCGACCTCGGATAGGAATGCTGAGTCTTGTAACCGTATCCCCAGTAATTACTGCCTTCCATACTTGTTGTCTATCGCACCACGTTTTTGACCAAGTAAACCTCTGGCCGGCTTGGGTAGGATTTGAAACCGCTATCTTCTGACAATGCTCACCTGGAACCGTAGAGACTCAACGCCTTTATCCGCTGCGCCACGGTGAAATTTGGCCGAAACGTAGTGAAAGAAGAAAAAACACAAAAACTACAAAGATGAGGACAAAAAGTCAGCAATAGAGAAAAAATTAATTCTCAGATTAAGAAGCCTCATCTCAAAATGATTTCAATTAAGACATTACAAATGATTAATAGTAATTAGAATTATCTGTATTAAATAGAAATAATCGAAACCATTTGTGTGCCAAAAAATTGGCTCTGGCTCGTTTAAAAGTTTTATCTCTAAAATGTATTTAGAAATTATTTAATATATATATAAAAAGGATTTGACATTAAATAACCTACAATGGTTGATATGCCATAAAACCCAACCAAACCAAATCATATATACTTAATATATATGTATAAAGAGGATTTGGCATTAAATAACCTACAATGGTTGATATGCCATAAATCTAAAGCAATGTCAAACGAGGAGCTATACAACAGAAGTTGATTGCAATTCTGGCAGCTAAAATGGCTTGACCATGCAATCAGAATAAACACGGATGGTGCTAAAGATAACATTTAGAGAGACACCATCTGGAAAGTGAAGGCTGAGACAGCCAAATAACTTTTGGTATAAAACAGATAAATTTTAGATTGGTTAAGGCTGGGAGAATACCAAAAGACAGCTAAAACGTCAATTTTATTTTTCGGGCAAATACCCTTGGGAAAGGTATAAACCCTCTTATCCTTCCAGCTATGGATTAAATAGAACTAATGTTCTTCTAGGAGAATAGCTTTGGCATTAAATAACGTACAAAGGTTGATATGCCATTAAGCAAAGAAACCAAACCTTACATTGTATCGCATCTTACTTATGCGGAGTGGTAGGTAAATATATACATTACTCCCAGGTCGTGTCTGATCCAGAGTGGTAATATCTGTTAGGGTCTCATTTATTGGTCAAATGTTTTAAAATTATTCATAATCGATAAGATCGTGTGCGACAAAAAAATCCTAACTACATATATAATGTAAATATGAATGTACAATGATCGCGATTCCCTAACCTCGAGGCATGAAAAAGTTGACATGCCGTTAACATTAATCAGCCAATCACATACTGAAAATTCATCTCAAGAGTGAGATTTTTTTAATGTAGAAGATAAGTGATCGCAAAGTTTCATTCTCTCACAAAGTAAGTTTCAAAGGTACTTTGATCATTAGAAAACTCACTGGAATGAGTGTGTTCAATGGCAAAGGACACTATTTTAAAGAAAATTTATGTTTAATTTATTCATTTGTGTCTTGGCAAATACAGCCTTAGTCTTGATACTTTTTTAAATCATATTTACCAACCTCTCCGCACGGGAAGGATGTGACACATGGTCAATTTTTGAGCTGAGTTTAACTGGTTTGGATTCAGTTTTCCTTCTCCTAGACTGGTTGCCTAAGCAAGGCTGAAAAACAGTCTGCCCTGCTACTTATTCATAGCTGGAGGGAGAAATAGAAGATTCATAACTTCCCCACGGGTGTTAATACTTTATTAAAAATAAAAACCAATCAAATTCGTCCAGGATTTGAACTCGCGTCATCGTGTCCATTTCCTACGACGATAACAATTACCCCCCCTCCGCGAAAATGAAAACTGACCTGTAGAAGAGTGGGTGGGTGAGGGGGAGCATTTCTGCAGAAGGGTAAGATGTCCCCCGCCAATGAGTGTCCTGGATATGACACTGAAACATCTGATGGCGTGGCACCAGTTCTAGAACTTTGGGGACTATTACTTCCCGATCCACTCTGACCTGGAGTGGTAGTACCTGTTAGGGTCCTATCAATGGGTTAGATAGAATTGTTTAATCATTTACTAATTCTTGAATCGCTCAGTTGGCTGGGGCTAGAGAGTACACTGACTGCATCTCTGCAGAGGGGTAAGACCCACCCACAACGAGTGTCTTGAGTATGACACTAAACAATCTGATATCGAGGTTCCAGTAATGCTGGAGCTTTGGGGAATGCTGAGTACCTCTTGATTGCTATAGCTCCTAGGTCCACTGTGGCTCGGAGTTGTAGAATCTGATAGGGCCCTATCTATGGGTCGAATAGAACTAAATTATCGGTCAATTACGAATCGATATTTTGGCTATCTCTAGTCTTGAAGGAAGACACTCTGATATAAAAATGGAAGTCATTGACCCTAGTTTTTATTAAAGCGTCAGTTTTGGAGGATGACAGTCTGGTGTAAAATCTGCGGCTTCAAAATTATCAAATAATACAAAACCTAGCTCTTTTGGGATAGATGTTATTGAAACTTAGAGGAATTCACTTCGTGCACGCCTTTTCTTACTGTAAAAAAACGGCACTGGCATTGCTTGATATCCTGGTATAGTTATAGAATAATGTGGTATCCATACTCGTATATTATAAAATAATATGGTATCCATACTCGTATATTTTGCCCAGTCGGCTGGGGCTGTAGAATACACTGACTGCACCTCTGCAAAGGGCTAAGACCCCCCAAACGAGTGTCCTGGATATGACACTAAACAACCTGATGGTGAGGTTCCAGCAGTGCTGGAACTTTGGGGAATGCGGAGTACCCCTTCATTGCCATCGCTCCCAGGTCCACTCTGACCCGGAGTGGTAGCACCTGATAGGGCCCTATCTATGGGTTAAATAGAACTAACAGCATACTTATGCTAAAATGAATTGTTTGAGTAAACTGAATAGCTTGAAATAGAAATGTTTTTCACAATTAAACCGTACTTACATTTAAACTACGTGATTATTCTTAACTGAATTATTTGAAATAAAACTGTTTTTTGACATTAAAACTGTATTTACAATTAACTGAATTGTTACATATAACTGCATGAATAGTTTGAAATAGAAATGTTTTTGACAAACTGTGTACTTATGCTTAACTGAATTGTTTTAAATAGAACAGATTATTCACATAAAAATGGATTTGGCGTTAAATAACCTACAAAGGTTGATATGCCATAAAACCCAACAAACCGTACTTACATTCAAATAGCATGCTTATGCTAAACTGAACTTTTTGAAATGGGACTGTTTTTGACATTAAAACTGTACTTATGCTAAACTGATTTGTTTAATACTGAACTGTTTTGACATTTAACTGTGTAAACGAAATCTGAACTTATACTAAATTGGATTAGCTGAATTAGAACTGCTTGACTAAACTGAATAGCTTGAAATAGAAATTTTTTTTCACAAACTTTACTTACATTTAAACAGCATACTTAAGCTAAACTGAATTGTTTGAAATAGAACTATTTTCATAAAAATGGATTTGGCGTTAAATAACCTACAAAGGTTGATATGCCATAAAACCCAAACAACCAACCAACCAACCTACTCGTATATCATAAAATAATGTGGTATCCATACTCGTATATCATAAAATAAAGACAACTTTAACTGTCTCGAAATTAAAAATTATAACAAAAAAGTTTATCATCTTTCGTTTTTAGTCGCATAATAAAAACACCATTAAAACGTTCGCCTTTTTAGTGTTGAAATGGGTTTTCTTCATTTTTTTTTTTTTTTTTTTTTTCTTTTTTTTTTAAGATAATAAAAACCTCAATTAAAAAGGTTTTTTGTTTTTAATAAGAATTTTTTGCTCGTGTGAAATAAAGGCGAATTTTTAAGTCGTTGAAGAAAGTCGAAAACTATTTTTAATTGACGATACAAAAAGTACAGAGCTTATGAAATGAAACCCAATTGTGTTTATTTTTTTTATGTATAGTCATGTCAAACTTTAACTGTCCAAAAAGTGAAATTTGTCTTAAGTCCAACCCTAAACTAAAAAACCCCAAAAAAACACCGTTGTGTTAAAAAAAAAAAAGTTGCTTTTGGCGACTGTAGTCGAGGGCGACCAAAAGGCTCCCTTTTCAATAGCTACTACACTGAGGTGTTGGGGGAGGGCGCTACTCCTTTCCCTGGATTACTCCATTTTACCCTTGATATGTACCTTATATCGCTGAACGTTAAGCAAGGAGGTATCAAGTACCGTTTTTAAAGTCTTTGGTATGACGCGACCTGAGATTGAACCCAGGTCTCCCGGACTATTAGTGAACACTCTACCCACTAGGCCAATGAGCCGGTTAAAAAAAAAAAAACACCGATGTAAATTTAAAAAATACTACAAAATGATGCAAGATTCCGCAAAAAAGCTTAGGTCTTTTATTGGTTAAACTTTTTTCTTTTTTTTTTTTTTTTTTTTTAAATTGAATATCCCATAGGGTACCTCGACAAGGGACCTCAGTGTCCCTAACGAATATTCTAGTCTCCCTTAACAACCGGAAAATATTAATCTTGAGCCCTTGTAAGATGTATTCTTAATGCTTTTGGAATCTGACTAACAGGATGTTTTTCACTTCTTTTTCACTTTTCTTTAAAAGATGATGAGCAATAAGGTTTTTGATTGTCTATGTTGTTGTTGGGTCGACTCTGACGTTGGTATCTAACTCCTTCCTTTTTACCCCCATTTACTTTTTCTTTTGTTTGTTGAAGCCGCAAAGTAATTAAGAACGAAAAGGAAAAAACTGAGATGCCTTTTTGTTGTAACCAAACGTAAAAGTTACTGAATGAGAAAAAAACCAAAACGGAGGTTGGAAATCTTTATTACATCAACAAAATACAATACTCACCGGCGACGTGAAGGTAAACCACTGTTCGTGGTGACAACTAAGTATATATAGCTATTTGTCGTGCGCCAAACGGGCGAGTTTGGCACAAGACCTTTTTAAGGTGGGTCCAGGGGCAGGGCCATAGCCCAGATGTGCACGGCGGCTTCAAAAATGCCTCAAGAGTCGTCAGCATTCCCCTCAAAATGGACACCTCAGGCGCCAGGCGATAAACCTTGCTCCTGTGAAGAGGGTTAGAGCCTGGGGGTCGGCCTCTTGGGGCTCGAAGACAGTCGGCCGCGTGACGTGAATGCTGGGCTTCCCCGGCACCCACGTCAGGCAGCCTCGACCAAGCAACCGCCGACTTCATCCGCATATCTACCCCCACTCACAATATTGTCCCACGTATTTCTGAAGAATAAAACTGTTAATGTTTGAGTAGGGCATATAACGCCTTTAAACTTAATTGTTATTTTCGGGGTTTGCGACTATTTTCGGGTGCGGAACGTTTTCCTGGACTATTAGAAATAACCGTGCTTCGAGGTCGAGACATTGTTGTATAGCCATAATACATATACAAATATATGCGGAACATAATCAAACATAATATACGAACTTCAATTAACGAACGAATACACTTCTTTATAAAAATATCTCTCACACTTTATTCTCGAAAGGGTTGATGTTTGTCTGTGAGAGATGAGTTGGAGACGGGGACAGACTGTTATTTTGACCCAAAGTTCTTCTCGCGACCATAGCAGCACTTCTTCCTCATCTTGGCTCAGGGTTGCTCAACCATGGGTCGCTGAGGGCCCAAAGCCCCTTAGTCTGCAAGCTGATTCTCACGATGGCATCCTATCTCCAACTCTCTCAAACCGTCTGTGCCCTGGTTATATTATTGTTTACCGTCCACCTGCTCCCACTGTTCTTCCGCTTATTTACACAGGTTCGTCTCTTGATTGACGGCTTGGTCGAGGATCAATATATAACAGCGTCAAAGGAATGTCATGAATCATTTTTGCCAAATTGTGAATTTGAGGGTCCATCACGTGTTTGTTCAGTCGGTATGTTTTGCTCAGGCAGAGGCCTCAGCAATCACGTGTGTTCCTGCCGGTGGCTGAGAGAAAAAAGGTAGGTCCGTTCAGTCGAGATGTATTAGTGGAACTGTCAATTTGCCATTGTCTCCCACCAGACAAGGCTCGACACAAGGTCAATAGCACGAAGGCCGATTAAAGTAGGGATAAGGAGAGGGGAAGGTCGGGAACGTGCCGAAGCTCAAACTGCAATGTGAGCCTGATGAGCCGAAGCTGGTCAAAAGGAGCCAATAATGCAGCTCGGCCATCTGGAGGTAGCCCAGTCGAAACTGAGAGCTTTACTGCCTCAAGTCTGCCAATGTTCCTTTTCGAAGCTTCGCTCTGAACCGAAGTCCAGAGAGCGTTGGAGGACGAACTAAGCCTCTTTTTAGGCATGCGCCTATTTTGCTTCCTGGGAAATTATTTTTGTATTTATTTATTTCATGTTTACTTTATTTTTTTGTTATTATTTCATTATTTAATCCCCACAGACTCTTCACTGATAGAAATTGAGTTGGGCAAGTAAAGTTGTAATGTGAGCAATCTTCAATTTTTCAGTTGCCTTTTTCCTACAGAAGAAAACTATGGGTCAATAGACAGCCACATCCATTTTTTTTCTCCTTACCCCTCCATCTTTTTCTAACCATGAGTACCCTCCATCCAGCCTCACACACTGGAACAGTAAACACTTATGATACCAGACATTCCTGTGGTTTTAATTTACTTACCTCAAAACTTAACAGTACATGTAAATAATTCCCCCGTCACCTTGCTAACTCCTAGCACTATATTGCTTCTGAGGATAAACACTTGAGAAGATATTTTATTTTTTTTCATAGACATACATACGCTTTCTGGCTACTCTAATGGTTTCTCTTTGTAATGATCTCGGTATTGTTTTGGCTTCTCTGTGTGTGTGCATGTGTTCTGGACATTGTGTGTGTGAGTGTGTTTTGGGCATTGTCTTTGTGTGTGTTTTGGGCACTGTCTGTGTGTGCGTGTGTGTGTTGGGCATTGTCTTTGTGTGTGTTGGGCATTGTCTTTGTGTGTTTTTGGGCATTGTCTGTGTGTGTGTGTGTGTGTGTGTGTGTGTGTGTGTGTGTGTGTGTGTGTGTGTGTTTTTTTGTATTGTTTTTGCTTGTGTGTGTGTTTTTAGGTATTGTCTTTGCGCGAGCGTGTGTTTTGGGCATTGTCTTTGCTTGCGTGCGTGTGTGATCTGGGCATTGTCTTTGCGTGCGTTTTGCTTTTGTGTTTTTATTTAAATATGATCAGAATAAAATTGCAACTCCCTGAAGTCTTGACACCAGTTTTTTTTTTTTTCGCGGGTACAGTGTATATATGGGGTCTGAGTATTGTTGTAATTTACTGAACATTTTGTTCAGATGTGGCACAAGGCCGAATGAATGGGGCAGTCAATGAGACACAAACTCACTCGTGAAGGTTTCCTAATCTAGCTTGCTAACCATTACACCACCTGAGGTGCCCTGGCGTCTAAGTACTGTTAATAGATTTTTTATTTTGGAACCTGTTCACATATTTATCTGTATTTTATCATTTTTACCTGCATGTTTAATTTTGAATGAATTTAAACACATTCAAGTATATTGAAACTTTTTTTCTATCTTGGTGTAATATAATTCATCATCAAATCTTACTGCCAGCATGGAGCCTCTGTACTCTCTTTCGCTATCTTTCCCTATCGTTCATTGCTCATGGCAGGTCTTCTAGACAGCACCCTGTGAACGCACAGAGCTGATATATACACCGGACATTGGCATAATGGTTAGTGTTCGCCAACGGCCCGGGAGACCTGGGTTCAATCCCAGTTCCAGTCCTACCAAAGACTTTAAAAATGGTACTTGATGCCTCCTTGCTTAACACTTAGCATTACGAGGTACGAATCAAAGGTAAAGTGGAGAAATCCAGGGAAAGGAGTAGCGCCCTCCCCTACACCTTGGTGTAGTAGCTATCGCAAATGGAGCCTTCGGGTCACCCTCGATTAAGGTTGCCAACTTAACTTTTAGTAATACTGCTGTGTTCATATGTAAGAGTTGATAAAACGTCACTTATGAATTCGTCCTTACTTCACCAGCATGTCTTATTTCACTTATTTGAATGGTTTGTGAGATGAAAAGCGAGTTTGGGGGTGTCATCGTGGTGTAATGGTTAAAGCGATGGACTGCGGAATTGTAGTAAGCGAGTTCGTACTCCAGTCGCGATATTATGTTCACATTCGGGCAAATACCCTTGGGAAAGGTATGAACCCCCTTACCCCCCCCAGCTATGGGTTAAATAGTACCACTACTGTTCTTCTAGGAGAATAGCTTTGGCATTAAATAACCTACAAAGGTTGATATGCCATTAAACAAAGAAACCGAAAAGCGAGTTTGTTAGCGTGGTATAAATCAGGCATTCTATTTTAAGCTGAAATTCACAGCAAAATAAAAGGCCAATATTTCAACAGAAGGAACAGATGAACAACTTAACAGCACATACAATAAATTCAACACTTAAGTTGAAATTCATTCAACATTTATTAAAAATTCTGGAAGCTGACACCATCTTCCATTGTCTTTGCGTGATTGTTAAAATTTGAATCATAGGTGGTTGCAGTTGATCGTGAAGGAGGGAAAAAAAATGGAGGAAATTCGTCTTAACAGCCTCTTATCATGTTCACTCTTATTTTCAGCATCTATCAGAACCCAATACTTATCTCGCCTTTCTCGAAATACTGACAGTTAATCTGTTTTTCTTTATCTTCTGTGCCTGACCCTGACTTAACCCACTGACCTACAAATGAATATGACCAGTCTCACTAATTCACCTGATTCTGTCGGTCTAAAAACATTTTCCTACTAAAAATCTACCCTTCGAGTTTGTTTCAGTAATTTAAAAAAATTTTTTTTTTTTTTTTTTAGATGGTAAATTTGATTTGATATATGCATTATAATCATACATTGGAACATATGAGAGAGGCGTTCGTGTTGTTATGGATACCGCTGTAGGAAATGGACACTAATTCAAATCCAGAACTAGGAGACTGTCTGCATTTGACAAAGCACTAATGCCCTTCGGAAGGGTAAAAATCCAATAATTCTCCCTCCAGCTATGGGTAAATAGTAGGACAGACTGGTTTCTTCGATTTTTGTATGCCAACCAGCTTAGAAGGAAAACTCTCAATTCAAACCAGTTAAACTACTCTAAAAAAAAAATTGACCTTCTGTCTCATTCTGCTCTGTGCTTAGGAGTGGATCTCTCTCTCTCTCTCATATAAATCGTGTGTGTGAGGTGTATCTGTAAAGTAACGGGTCTGTTGTCACAAACTATGTGGTTTCCTTTCTAAACCCCTTCAGTCTAATGTACTGTCCCATCATTCTGAGTATAGTATGTGCCGACTGCATCTCTGCAGAGGGGTAAGACCCCCCCCATGAGTGTCCTGGATATGACACTTAACGGTCTGATGGTGAGGTCCCAGTAATGCTGAGGCTTTGGGGAATACGGAGCACCCCTTCATTGCCATTGCTCCCAGGTCCACTCTGGCCGAGAATTCAATCACTTGATAAGGGCCCTATCTATGGGTTAAATAGAACTAATGGCATACTTATGCTAAACGGAATTGTTTGAGTAACCTGAATAGCTTGAAATGGAAATATTTTTGACAATTAAGCCATATTTACATTTAAACTGTGTGCCTATGCTCAACTTAATTATTTGAAATGGAACTGTTTTTTGACATTGAAACTGTTCTTTCACTAAACTGATTTTGTTTAATATAGAACAGTTTTGACATTTAACTTTGTGTAAACAAAATCTGTACTTATACTAAACTGAATTAGCTGAATTACAACTGCTTGAGTAAACTGAATTGCTTGAAATAGAAATGTTTTTGACAATTAAACTATACTTACATTTAAACTGCGTACTTATGCTAAACTGAATTGTTTGAAATATTTCCATTTTCATGAAAATGGATTTGGCATGAAATAACTTACAATGGTTGAAATGCCATAAAACCCAACCAACCAACCATCATTTTGGCCATGTTTTTATGCCCTACTGGAAGGATTCTTCTGGGATGCCCTTTAATTCCATTGTTATGGTCTACTTGCCTGCAAAACAAGCCCCCTTGAACATATCCTAAAGCTAGCCTTACCCACTCCATGTTGACTACAATTCTACTTGTCAAAGGCGTTCTGTTCCTGAAATCGTCTTCAAACACGCTTTAAACTTCTGTTACCATTTAAAAACACGTACGTGCAGCATAGTGTTATCTCTATACATTTGCTAAAGCATTTCAAGAGCTTATGATGGATTTTTTTCCTCCAAACCTGTCAAGAAATTTCAGGTTTATTAATTGTTTGATATTTTTTGTTCGTTCAATTGTGCTCATAACTGAACAAGCTGGAAAAAAGTGTTTAAAGAAAAAAAAAAAAAAGGTAATGGTTTCTGAAAGCTAAGTTATATACTCCCAAAATATCAAGTTAGAGGGTTAAGCTGATTGTGTTATTATCTTTCACCCTTAGCTCATAAAGCCTGTTATTTTTCTGCCAGACCACATCTATATATACATATGTGTGGATACTGTTGTGCCTATTAATAATTATACCTCTATCAATTCTTTTATGGATTTTTTTTTAACCATAGATGCCAGATTTGCATTTCTTGTGGAATGTTATACAATCCAGAATAGATATTAGGTGTGAGTTATAACCAAACTCTACGGGCCACTATTCAAATATAAATATACCTTATATAATCTCCAATCTATATTTGGTTAATTTCCGTGCTCAAGTGTTTAGTAAAAACGTAAGGCATAATGTTTTGAAGGAAAGCAACTTTTCCTTTAAAATTAGTTTATTTACTTATGAGCAATGTGTGTGCTGGACACTGCTTGAGAAATAAAGACAAACTTATAAGTGATGTACTCTTGTGGACCCCTTCACATGGATGAGCACATGTTGGCAGACCAGCTAGATCTTATCTACAGCAGCTCTGTATTAGTACAGGATGTAGCCTGAAAGACCTGCCAGGAGTGATAAATGGTTGGGTCAAGTGGAGAAAAAAGGGTTAGGGAGATCTGTGCTGGGAGCATGACATGATGATTGTGTGTGGTTACAATTTTTTTTTTTCATTGGTCCTATGGATGATTGTGTGTGGTTACAATTTTTTTTTTTCATTGGTCCTATGAGAGAAAAGAAGTTAGTACTTGAAAATGAATAAGTCCACAAGTGAATTTGCTTTTAGGTTATATAATGCACACATTGCACCGAGTTTGGTTGAGACTACTTAATGAGAGAACCCTTTTCCCATGTTGAACAATTTCTTTTATCTGAAAAACTTTCCTGAGTTGAGTGAGTATATATACAAAATCTGGTAGCTATACAAACCATTTGGCCATTTATAGTGGACACTCATCCATTTATTTATATATTTATTATATATATATATATATATATATATATATATAAGTGAAGTTGTCGACTGTTGTCGAGGGTGACCCAAAGGCTCCCTTTTCAATAGCTACTACACCGAGGTGTAGGGGAGGGCGCTGCTCCTTTCCCTAGATTTCTCCACTTTGCCCTTGATATGTATCTTATATAGCTGAGTGTTAAGGAAGGAGGCATCAAGTACCATTTTTAAAGTCTTTGGTATGACGCGACCTGAAGTTGAACTCAGGTCTCCCAGACCATTGGCAAACACTCTACCCACTAAGCCAATGAGCCAGTTTATATATATATATATATATATATATATATATATATATATATATATATATATAAAAAAAAAAAATGTGAGAAAATTTCATCTTTTTATTATCACAATCTCTTTAAGTTTTATGTATTCACAAGAATATAATTGTCTGAAATTTACTTTTGTAATTAGATTGCTTTAATAAGAGATCAGTCTTTAATTTAGATTTTTTTTTTAAATGGTAATTTTTGTGCCATTCTGTGTGTGATTTTTATTATATATATATATTCTTTCCTAGATTGGATTTCCTTTCCGGACTGAAATTTCTCCCTTTAGAGTTAAAATCTTTCTCATCAGTGCCATGTGCCTCTGGTTTGACAGTCATATTTTCTATAAACATCTGAGGCAAATTTGAAACAAATCTGAAAGAATTTGTACATGGTAAACCGATTCTAACACTGAAAGCAAGACCGTATATTACATGGCAAGAAAATACATAACAGAGAAGTAACTTTTATGGTGTATATATATATTGTAAAGTGTTTAGGCTTGGGCAGGTGCTGGCAAATGCTCTTGCCCAAGCCGAAACTCTACTGCATAGTCTGGAACAAGCCGCCACTGGCATTGGCCTCCATGTCAATGCACACATGTCCACACAAGCCGGTAGCTCTCTGAAACTAGTTGATAAGTTCACCTACCTTGGAGGCAGTATCTCATCAGCCGAAAAAGACATTGACACGTGACGAGTTAAGGCATGGACAGCTATCGATAGGCTATCAGTCATATGGAAGTCAGACCTGACCGAAAAAATGAAACGCAGTTTCTTCCTAGTAGCAATCGTGTCGATACTGCTATATGGATGCACTACATGGATGCTGACTAAATAGATGGAGAAAAAGCTTGACAGCAACTACACAAGAATGTTGCGAGCAATTTTGAACAAGTCCTGGAGGCAACACTCCACAAAGCACCAGCTGTATGGCCACCTACCTTTCATCATGAAAACTATCAAAGTTAGATGAACCAGACATGCAGGACGCTGCTGGAGAAGCAGGGACAAGCTCATAAGTGATGTTCTCCTATGGACCCCCTCACATGGCTGAGTAAAAGCAGGGCGACCATCTTGAACTTACATACAGCAGCTCTGTGAAGATACAGGATTAAGCTCTGAGGACCTGCCAGAACCGATAAACGATAGGGAGAAGTGGCGAGAGGGGGTCGGTTATCCGTACTGGTGGCACGACATGATGTTATTGTAAAAAGTTATTTAGATTTTCCTTTAGTTCATTTTTTTTTGTTGTCTTTGTGACTTTAAAATGAAGCTTTTAAAATCATGTGACTTTTAAAAAGCCAAATCAGTGGGCATAAAGAAATACCGTACTTTCCACTCTTATGTGATTTATCAAAGAACTTTAGGCGACATTATTTTTCAGTATTGGGTGTAGAATTTTGTTTTTTTCATTGTTGTAATTCAGAGAGAGTGGGGGAGCTGATAAATTACCTGTTTAATGTAGCATATATGATAGATAATTTGGGTAATGGTACTTGACTGTGTGGCTGCCCTGTCGGCTCTGCTTAGAATAAGACAAAGGCATAACCAGCAAAAAAGTATACCCTCTACCAAAGGAAAGTGTGGGGTACTCCATACTTTTTGAAATTTGAACCTCATCACTGGATGGAGTTTAGTGTTATACTAAGGACATGTTTTTTTTTTTTTTTTTTTTTTTTTTTTTTTTTTTTTTTTTCTCATTCAGGTAGACAGAGGTCTTATTGTTCTGAAATACACTAGGTATATTCTAAACTTGGCTGACAAAGCAGAACTTAGATAAACAAAAAAAAAAAAAAATAGGAAAACATTGTTCATTAAATAGTTATTGTAATTTAGATATTTGAAATATATTTCACATTTTAGATTTTATTCTATGTCTTAAAATAATACTGAAAGATTTAAAAATAAAATAAGAAATAACTCTCTTAATGGGAATACCTTGAACAGAGATCTGTCATCAAATTTTTGGTGGCTGAAAAATGCAAACAATGTGAAATTGAAAGAAGTGCCTTTTATGATATATCTTTACATATTCATTGTCAACATTTTTGGAATCTCCTTCATGTGAAGAAAAACAGTTGTAATATTTCTATGGAATTATCTTTATTAGAAAAGTTGAAGTGATATTATGGAGACTGGTCAAGTGGGTAGAGTGTTCGCCAATGGTCCGGGAGACCTAGGTTCATCCCTGGTTGCATCATGCCAAAGACTTTAAAAATGGTACTTGATACTGCCTTGCTTAACACACAGCAATATAAGGTATGTTTCAAGGGTAAAGTGGAGCAATCTATGGAAAAGAGTAGCGCTTTCCCCTACACTTCAGTTTAGCAGATATTGGAAAGAGAGCCTTTGGGTCACCCTCGACTACGGTTGCCAACTGTACTTATTTCAAAAGGGACATGGAGACCATCAGCAAAAGATTTCAATAATGTATTCATAGAGATGATGAACAGGTGAATATGTTAAAATCATAAAAGAACTCCCATAGAATTACTAACTTTTTTTAAACATCTTGTATTTATTTTTCAATGTATAACTTTAAAATTACTACACTCTGAAAATTTTTAACTCGAATGTAGAGATGATAGAGCTGGATTACAGTAAATGATCATATATACAGATTAATATATGCACAGGTTCCAAAATAAGGGGTGTATCAACAATACAAGTTATAGAGCTGGTTATAGTAAATTAACCAGGCATTAGCATGATGGTTAGTGTTCACCAATGGCCCAGAAGACCTGGGTTCAATCCCAGGTTGAGTCATACCAAAGACTCAAAAAATGATACTCGATGCCTCCTCACTCAGCATTATAAGGTACGGATCAAGGATAAAGTGGAGTAATCCAGGGATTGGAGTAGCGCCCTCCCCTACACTTTGTCTTAGCTATCAAAAAGGGGACCTTCGGGTCATCCTCGACTATAGTAAATGATCACTTATATGGATCAATATGTATGTTGAGAAAAGGTAAAAACAGAAGATAGATGTTTGATGGTTTATTTTCCAACATTTGTTGGTTTCAAGGTTTTGTCTGAATAAAAAAATATTTTATCAAAATTATTTTTATATGAGAAAAAATTGAATTTTTTTGGATTCAGTTGGAACTCATCATCAGGGCTTGTAGATATTTTTTCACATAGCAATATCTACAACCTCTTAAGAGTTTCAACTGAATCAAAAAAAATTATCTATCATAATTAATTCTCATACAAAAAATAATTTTGATAAGATATTTTTGTATTTAGAGAAAACCTTGAAGTTGTTACTCGTTGGCAAATAAACCATCAAACTTATCTTTCATTTTATCTTTTTTCTATGTACATTCTTTTGGAATCAATTCATTTCTCCTCACAAATCAATACATGCACAGGTTCCAAAATAAGGGGTGTATCAACAATACAGGTCTAAAACAGAACATGATCACATTGGCAGATTAATACATATACAGGTTCTCAAATAAGGTGTGTACCAATACTGGATATATTTTGTTTTGGCTTCTGCTTCTTATAGCAATGTATGCTCAGAAGATTTCGTAAGTGCACAATCACTTAATAAGCTCAAAATTTGCAAAACACAAAGAAGTCCACCACTCTGATGGTTTCGGCTGGAGAATATGCCAACTGCGCCTCGAGAGTGGCCACCCTCTCCTGCCAACAAACTACATCTGATAGTGAGGCTTAGTTATAGAACTTAGGGGAATGAAGTACCCGTTCATTGCCATTACTCCCAGGTTCACTCTGAACTAATGTGGTAGTACCTGTTAGGGTCCAATGTATGGGTAAAAAAAGAACAGGTCAATCATTTTCAAAGGACTATTATTGATTATTTGCCCGTGGTATAATGATTGTCATAGGAAATGGACACAGTGATAAGAGTTCAAATCCTGGATGAGACCGATTGCATTTCACATCGCATTAATACCCTTGGGAAAGGTATGAATCCAATTATTCTCCATCCAGTTATGAGTAAATAGCAGGGCAGACTGATTTCTTCAGCCTTGGTGAGGCAACTAGTCTAGGAGAAGGAAAACTCTTGATTCAAACCTGTTAAACTCCACTTAAAAATTGACCGTGTTTGAAACCATTCAGCTCTGTGCAAATTATTTCTTAAATTGAATAACTCAAGTTAAATGGCAGTACACATTTGTGCAAGCAAATGAATTCTTACGACTTGTTTAAAAATAGTTGTATAATTTTTACAAGAATAGTTAAAATAAATAAATATATATATATATATATATATATATATATATATATATATATATATATATACTGGATTTAGCTTTAAATAAACCCTAAAAGTTGATATGCCATAAAACATTAACCACGGAATTTATCAGATTGTTTCAAGAAACTGATGTGATCAGAAGGTCACTGATGTTTGTGAGATTAGTGGGGGTCAATATTTGATGCCAAATATTGGTTACAGTTCTACAAAAAGACAAAACATGGTTCCTGATGGTCTAAAAAATTCCTTGTGCACTCTGTCTAAGAATTGGAGATTCTTATTATGAAAAATAATTTATACTGCTGAAATTGTTTGTAGAGTCTCAGGCAAAAAGAGGAAAGCTATTTTTGAACGCATTCCAACATTGAAGTTATGAATCCACACAGAAAACTCGTATCTTAAGAAGATGAATAAATTTTTGTGTTTGACTGTAAAGAGAGAAAATAAAATATCTACCAAAATTATGAAATCCATTCTTAGAATGTTTCAGCTGATTTTTATCGATGAATGCATAAATCATTTTCAAAGTGTTTAATCTCTTGTATACAGTTTTTTTCTTTTTCACAAATGTGGACAAAACTCTATACAAGATGACATTTGTATATCCCTTGTTGACCCACTTGTAATAATTTTCTCGGAGATTTAGAGAAAAAAATGTTAATGTGTGGAGATATATATTTATTTTACCACACAAAAGTAAATATAGGAGATATTATTTAAAGTTTACCTTTTATACTCAGTCAGCCGAAGGAAGGCGTGTTCTGGGTATAATACTAAACTGTCTGATGGTCAGGCTCCAATGCTGGAGCATGTGGAGTAAATACTCGTTCATTGCCTTTACTCTTTATATATGTATAAAGAGTATTTACCATTAAATAACCTACAATGGTTGATATGCCATAAAACCCAACCCAACCAAACCAAATCATATATATTTAATATATATGTATAAAGAGGATTTACCATTAAATAACCTATAATGGTTGATATGCCATAAAACCCAACCAAACCATATCATATATATTTAGTATATATGTATAAAGAGGATTTACCATTAAATAACCTACAATGGTTGATATGCCATAAAACCCAACCCAACCAAACCAAATCATATATATTTAATATATATGTATAAAGAGGATTTACCATTAAATAACCTATAATGGTTGATATGCCATAAAACCCAACCAAACCATATCATATATATTTAGTATATATGTATAAAGAGGATTTACCATTAAATAACCTACAATGGTTGATATGCCATAAAACCCAAGCAAGCTGTTGGCTTAAAGTTCAAGAGTTTCTGTATGGTTGATTTCCAGTTTCTTCAAGTTTTAGAGGGTTCTGCTTTTGTTCTTAGAATAATGATGACCAAATTCTTCAAAGACAGAGGCGTATTCTTTTGCTATCTAATGGATCATACCTGTCTGGATGTAATCACTATTTCCACTCCCTCGAAATATCCTAGCCCAGTCTGCTGGGGCTGTAGAATATACCGACTGTATCTCTGTAGTGGGGTAAGACCCCGCACAATGAGACTCCTGAATATGACATTAAACAATCTGATGGTGAAGTTCCAGTAATGCTGGAACTTTGGGAAATGCAGAGTACCCCTTTATTGCCATCTCTTTTGGGTCCACACTGGTGCCAGAGTGGTAACTTCTAATAGGGTCCTTTCTATGAGTCAAATAGAACTGTTTGATATTTAAACTGTGTCCAAACAAATGACTAATGCTACATTGAATTGTTTAAAAAAAAAAACAACAAACTTTTTGATCATTTAACTGTAAACAAATGTTTAATTGAATTGTTAGTGTACTTGGAACTATCTATGTTGACTTAGATTTACAAATCATCTATATCTAATCTATATGATTAAACTGGATTTGGCATTAAATAGCCTACAATGGTTGGTATGCCATAAAACCAAATCAAACACTTGAATATCCAAAGCGACTCTTTGTTTTACATTCATGCAACTTATGATATGTGTCTTTGATCCTAACCCTTGAAATAACCCTGATAGGTTTGATATGCTTTTAAAAGTGAATATGGAGACAAGTTACATAGATTGGTGAAATCGATTAACATAAAATGTTTTTTTTTTATCCCTCCTAGGGCATCTTTTGCCCTTTATTATCTTCTCACCTCAACCTTTAAAAAAGAAAAAACAACCTTTGCAGAGAATATATACAATATTAATGACGTCAATCTAGAGATCAAATTCTATTAAATAATGCATCCAGTATTTCCCCAAAATGCCCTCTTCAGCTCCCTTTTTTTTTCTCCCCCTCTGAAACCATCCTATTCAATCTTTAAATTTTCAACACTATTGCTGTTTTTGATCTGATTAGGCAATTTGTTCCAAAAATATATTTTATTAGCAAAAAATTCAGTTGGTTAGGTGACTTAATTTGTCAAATATGTCTCGACAATAAATTTCCTATTTGAGAAAATATATGAAAAAAAAAAATCTGCTTTAATTTGAAATTCATTATTTTGAAAATTTTCACTTAGATCATCTCTCATTCTTCTTTCTAGTAAAGTAGTTAATCCTGCTTTCTCTAATCTCTCCCTGTAACTGTAATCTTTTGCTCTTATCATTTTAGTCACTTTTGTACGCCATCCAATCTCACTGTTACACTCCACTTTCCATGTCTTGACCCTTGAACCCAGACCTAAATACAGTATTTTATGTGAAGTTTTATTAGGGTTTTATATATTTTTAAAACAATTTCCCCCATTGAAATGAATAAACTCTAACCATTAAACAGTGTGGAAAAATACCACGGAGTGATGGATGATGTCCTAGGAGTCATTTGAATTCATGCCGATGATTAGATTAAGTCGTTGGATCAAACCATGCTGAGAAAATATTTAACGTTTTGTCAGTGAGAAAATGCCAACGAGTTGTTTCCATCCACTCAGTAATTCCATGCAAGGTTGCAGTAGGTGATAGAGAAGTGTTGTCAAAAATAATGTGCACATAAAAAAAAATATCCACATTATTGCAGAACTGCAGAAGACATCAAAAAGGTAATATGCCATAAAACTGAACCAAATACTTGAATATCCAAAGCTAGTTTTTAACATTCATGTAACTTAGAAAATGTGTCTTTGATCCTAACCCTTGAAATATCTCTGATAGGTTTGATATGCTGTTAAGGGTAGATAAGAACAAAGATGGTTGCTAACAAAACACAAAAGTAAAATATAGATAGATGAGTAAGGATCAAGCAAGGACCTGTCTGCTAGATGATTCAAGATCAGAGAATATAGAATTAAAGTGGGTGACCTTAATGGAGGTTGACCCAAAGGCTACCTTTTCAACTGCTACTTCAGCAAGGTGTAGGGGAGGGCACAACTCCATTGCCTGGATTGCTCCACTATCCTTTATCCTTACTTTATATTGCTGAGTGTTATGGAAGGCTGTATCAAGTACCACTTTTTTTTTTTTTTTTTTTTTTTTGGCTTTGATATGACTCAACCTGGGATTGAACTCTGGTTTCCCAGACCATTGGAGAACACTTTAGTCATTTGGCCAATGGCCTGGTATATAGAAGTAAAAATGTATAAATGTAAACCCTTAAATTAGTATAATCCTTGAAAGATGTCAATAACAGACGGATAGCTTTAAACTTGTCATAGGGAAAGTTTGTGTGCTAAGAATTAAATCTGTTATGCAATTGTCCTGCTTACCCTTGTATGAGTGGGTTAGGTTTCCTTTAGCTTCGACCAGTTATGTGTAAACTGTGGCCCATGATAGTTTTTGAATGCTTTGCTTACGATGTCAATTTTTTTTATAGAAATAACTTTTTACTAAAGAAAAAAATCCTTCTCCATTATTTCTAAGGCAGATGTTTACACTATAGGTCTTCTGTACTGAAAATGGGTGTGGTACCTTCAAAGAAAAATTACTTTGAATCTTTTTAGTCGTGCGGGCCTGCCTGAGGATGAGCTATGTCTTATGTCGCCTGTATCTTTAAAAAGGTTGCCCAGACCTTGCTTAATCCATTTATTCCTTTCCTTATATCTTTAATATGACAAACACCTTGACCAGTCTGCTGGGGCTGTAGAATACACTGACTGCACCTCTGCAGAGGAGCAAGACTCCCCTGCCAATGAGTGTCCTGATATGACACTAAACAATCTGATGGTGAGGTTCCAGTGATGCAGGAGTTTTGGGGAATGTGGAGCACCCCTTCATTGCCATTGCTCCCAGGTTCACTCTGGCCCAGAATAGTAGCACCTGATAGGGCCCGATCTATGAAGTAAATAGAATTAACAGCATACTTATGCTAAACTGAATTGTTGGAATTAGAACTGTTTGACTAAACTGAATAGCTTGAAATAAAAATGTTTTTGACAATTAAACTGTGTACGTACATTTGAACTGTGTGCTTATGCTAAACTGAATTGTTTGAAATGGAACTGTTTTTGATATGGAAACTGTACTTATACTAAACTGAATTGTTCTTGAAATTTAACTACATGTTAACAAAACTTACATGTACTTATACTAAACTGAATAGCTTGAAATAGAAATGTTTTTTGATATATAAAGTGTGTACTCATACTAAACTGAATTTTTTGAAATAGAATTATTTGCAAAAAATGGATTTGGCATTAAATAACCAACCAACCATGACAAACACCAAATCCCAAAGAGGTTGGTTATTATAAATAATATTAATATATGGATAGCACACTTGGCTGGGACTGTAGAATATGCCTAGTGTATCTCTGCAGATGTGTAAGACCCTGCCTCCCAATGTGTATCCTAGATATAACACTAAAGCATCTGATATTGAGGCTCCAGTCCAGGAGGTTCTAGGGAATGTGGAGTACTCCTTTACAGCCATTACTTCGAAGTCCACTCAATAGGTCAAATAGAACTGTTTAACCATTTAACTGTGTGCAAATAAATGGTCTCTGGCTTGTTTAGAATGTGAGCTACAAATTATTTATTTGCAATTTCTAAATTTATATATTAAATAACCTGCTATGGTTAATATGCCTTAAAAATCAACCAACCACCCCTCAATATATGGGTAAGAAAACTTGAGCTTGGTAAGACTAAATGAGAGAATTTCAAAAGAATTTCATCACAATTTTAAAAAAGTCTTGGAAATGGAAAGGGGAGGCAATAAATGCATTTGACTTGGCATTCTTTAACTTCTAATTCCTCACAGTTTTACACTTGTAAGACTTCTGCAGCTTATTCAGCCCCTCCCAACTTAGCCAAATAATGGTCATTCCTTTCAAAGTTAACCAACGTTTTTCCTCATTCTTCATCCAGATGTCTGTGTATTGGGACCGTAGAAATGGTTAGTATGTTAACATTTAAGAAATTAAATAGTTGCCTCTTTGGAGCAAAGGAAAGTCTCCAACTAGGTTCACTTGGGGTAAACATGCTCAGCATTAAACAATTGATGCTATTTCTGCCTTGATTTAATAAAAACAAAATGCATGCTGTGTGAGGTGGTATTCATATAGCACAAATACCCTTGGGAAAGGTATGAATCCAATTCTTCTCCGTGCAGTTACGAGTAAATAGCAGGGCAGACTGATTTCTTCAGCCTTGGTGAGGCAACTGGTCTAGGAGAAGGAAAACTCTGAATTCAAACCTGTTAAACTCTGCTTAAAAATTGACCTTGTGTCATATCCTACCCGAGCGGAGGGGGTTGATAAATATGTATAATTGTGTACAAATCTTGAAACCATCCAGATGAATTATTTTATCCTGGATAAGTGTGGTAAGGGTAAACCAAGACTAAACTTTTTTTTATGCTGGTATCATTGGGGAATGAGAAAACTTTGGTTAACCTTACTGTGCTTTTAATGTGAATTAATTTGTATTAAGGATAGTTAAAGCTATAATTGTTTACAAAGGATTATTAGTTACTTTAAACCATAAAACTGCATACAAACAAATGACTATGAAGTAAAAAAAAAAAAAAAATAACTACTTGAAACCATTTAATTATCAGGATTAGATAGGAATACTTGAAACCATACAACTGTATGTAAATAAATGACTTATTAAATGAAAATGATTACTTGAAATCCCATGAAGATGAGAATGTGAAAAACCATAAAACCAAGTAAAAATGGTTTGGTTTGTTTAATGGCATATCAACTTTCAAGGGTTGTTTAATGCTAAAGCTATCCATGTAGAAGAACAGCAGTGGTGTTTTTAGGCTATAGAGAAGTTACATACTTTCCCAAGGGTTTTAGTCTGAATAGGTCTGACCTCCATATGACTGATAACCTATCTACAGCTGTCCATGCCTTTGCTAGTCACATATTGAATGTCGTTTTCTGTTGATGAGATACTGCTTCTGAAGTATATGAACTTGTCCACAAGTTTCAGAGAACCACTTTTTAGTATGAAGATGTCATCTTTGATTTTGATTAAAGCACATGTATTCCATTTTGTTTGCATTGACATGGAGGCCTATTCTGCCTGCTGCAGAAACATGGATGACCAAATGGACAACCAACTGGAACTTAACAACAGCTCTGTGCGGACACAGGATGTAACCTAGAAGACCTGCTAGAAGCAATGGACGATAGAGATGAGTAGCGAGAAAGAGTTAGGTTGCATCCAGCATGTTCACCACTATATCATAGGGTCTTCCCTTGTATGAGATAGGAATATTTGATATTTAACTGAGCAAAAAAATTTCATAAAACTGCCTGGGGCTATTGAATACACTGACTACATCTCTGCAGATGTGTAAGACACCCCCAGCGAGTGTCCGAGATATGACATTAAATGATCTGATGGTGAGGCTCCAGTAAATCAGGAGCTTTTTGGAATGCCGAGTACTCCTTTATTGCCATCACTCCCAGGTCCACTCTGGCCCAGAGTAGAAGCATCTGATAGGGTCCTATCTATGGGTCAAATAGAACTGTTTTACATTTAAACTGAGTGCAAACAAATGACAAATACTAAATTGAATTGCTTGAAATAGAACTTTGATCATTTAACTATGTGTAAACAAATGACTGATGTTTGATTGAATTCTTAGTGATTCATAGCAATACTTGAAACCATTAACCTACAATGGTTGATATGCTATAAAACCAAACCCAACATATTTCCCTCAACTTTCTAAGAAATGAGATTTTGAATAAATTTTGCCAGACAGCCATTCTCACTTTTCCCCCACTTGCTGTTCTTTTGGCCTTGTGCCAGACTAAATATTTTCAGTATTGCATCAGAAATTTTGTCAAAGAATTGCTTGATAATCAGTTTTATTGCTACTGCTGAGACAAGATTCTTTGCTG
>CAUZXS010004435.1:0-14378 GCA_963585895.1 Sepioteuthis lessoniana
GGTTATCGTCGCAGAAATACCCTTGGGAAAGGTATGACTCCAATTATTCTCCCCCTAGCTATGGGTAAATAGTAGGGGCAGACTAGGTTCTTCAGCCTTGGTGAGGCAACTAGTCTAGGAGAAGGAAAACTGAATTCAAACCTGTGAAACTCCGCTTAAAAAATTGACCTTGTGTCATACCCTGCCCGAGCGGAGGGGTTGGGTAAATATGATATATTGACCCTTCAAGTATAGAAATACCGGCTGCCACATACGCGTAAATGCAAATCTCTTCTAATGAACTGAGATCTCCGGTCATCGATAAGCGCATATATGATTATATACCTAAAAATATCTTTCTTTTACGCAGATATGACGATAGATCAAAGGTAAGATAGCCGGATTTCGATTTCAGCATGAAGCATCTAGCGTGTCTAGCAACACTGAAGTGTTGTGATACAACGAAACTGTCTGTGGATGGTTATATAACACGTTCACAAAGTGCAGGATGCGACACGAGGTCAATTTTTAAGAGGAGTTTAACAGGTTTCAATTGAGAGTTTTCCTCCTCCTTCATGACCAGTTGCCATACCAAGGTTAAACAGCTCATTCTGTCCTGCTCTTTACTTATAGCTGGTGGGAGAACAGTTGGATTCGTACCATCGCCGAGAGTATTAGCACTCTATGAAACACAAACTGCCTCATCCAAGAATTAAACTCTGGTGCCTGTGGCCATTTTCTACAACGGTAACCATTACGCCACCATCGCTTCATGTATACATGTATCATATACTCATTTAACTGTAACCAAGCCAAAATGGTACATCGTTGCGAATATTTTATGACAGCAATATACAGAAAAGGCTCAGACATTGAGAATACAAAATTTTCATTCTAATTTTTAATTCAATTATAATTTTTTGCACCAACCTAATTTTCCATTATTCAAAATTTCGATTGACCGAAGATGATAATAAAATGCTTGTTAGAATCTTTCATTTTTTTTTTTCCGAACAAGAAGTATTCATATTACCATAGACCGCCTTTATTAGGGAGCCAAATGGATTTTTTATCAGTATTGTAGTGTTTACTCGCTTTATCGACAAGCTAAGTATGTACTTAACTTACCCATTTATCACTGTCAGGATATGACGTAAGGTTAATTTTTTAAGTGGAGTACAGCTGGTTAGCATAAATAATTTTCTTTCTTTGGCGAAGGTGAACGCACTCAGAGTGCCCAATTATTCACCCATAGCCGAGATGAAAAAAGAAGTACTCGTACATTTCTAAAGGTTATTAGATTAAAGTGAAACGCAACAGCCCTGTCCAGGTTTTAAAAGTTGAGCCACTATACCCATTTCATTGGAAATCAATAGCTTCGTGCCCAATCGGCTGGGGCTGTAGAATACACGATCTGCAGAGGGATAAGACTCAGCCAACCAGAGTCCTTGATATAATACTAAACAGTCTGATAGTGAGGTTCCAGTATTGCTGGAACTTTGGGGAATGCGGAGTACCCCTTTATAACCATCACTTCCAGGTCCACTCTCTACAGGAGTGGTAGCACCTAATAGGATCATAGCCATGGGTCAAATAGAACTAAACTGCGTACTTATGCTAAACAGAATTGTTTGAAAGAATTGTTTTCTCATTTAAACTGTGTACGTATGCTAAACTGAATTACTTGAATTAGAACTTGGCCCAATCGGCTGGGGCTGAAGAATATACAGGCTGAATTTCTGCGGAGGGGTACGACCCCCCCAACTAGTGTTCTGGATATGACAAAACAATCTGATGGTGAGGCTCCAATAATGCTGGAGCTTTGGGGAATAAGGAGTACATCTTCATTGTCATTGCTCCCGGGTCAACTCTGCCCGGAGTGGTCACACCTGAAAATGTCCTATCAATAGGTCAAATAGAACGAAATAGTGTACTTATGCTAAACCGATTTGCTTGAAATAGAACTGTTTATATGTATAAAAAGAGATTTGGCATTAAATAGCCTACAGTAGTTGATATGCCATAAAATTAAATAAAACCAAATAAATAGCTACGTCTCATCACCGTTATAAGCTTTTAGTATTTGCGTTACTGCACATCTTGGATATCTCTCTGATTATACAAGAGAGGCTTGTTGGTGGAGATTAGAATATGCCAATTGCATCTCCTGCAGAAGTTGTAGAGCTCTCCAAAAAGCAATGCCTTGAGTATGACTCTAAACTGCATAGAGGGTGAGGTTCCAGTTCTGGATCATTGTGGTGTGTGATGTTGCACTTCATTAAAATTACTCCCAGGTCCACTTTCATCCAGTATGAAAGTTCCAGTTCAGATTTCGTCTATAAAGGAATACTATATATATATATATATATATATATATATATATATATAATATATATATACACACACACACAAGCACACACAAATTATTTGTATTAACGACACTTATTTAAAGCTGTAATTGTTTACGGGTGATTTTTATAAAAGAATATAACCGTGGATAAATAATTGGTATTATAAAAAAACTATACCGCGCATTGGCATAATGGTTACAGTGTTCTCCAATGGGCCGTGAGACATGGGTTGAATCCCAGGTCGAGTCATACCAAAGACTCAAAAAAAAAAAAAAAAAAAAAAAAAATGGTACTTGATGCCGCCTTGCTAAACACTCGGTTATATAAAAGGTACGGATTAAGGCTAAAGTGAGGCAATCCTGGGAAAGGAGTAGCGCTCTCCTCTACACCTTGGTGTAGTAGCTATCGAAATGGGAGCCTTCGGGTCACCCTCGACTACGATCACCAACTTTACTTTATAAAGGAATACTTGGCATAACAGTTTGCAAACAAATACTTAGAGTAAAAAAGAATGCGCTCTAAAAACATCCTGGGAGACAGTAAAAATTTGGTTTTGATTACCATCAAAAATTTGAGAATTGATCGAAATTTTCGGTATTAAATAAAAAGTCGATACCACAAATCGCCGTGTCGAATTTATTATTATTATTAGATTGGTTTCGTTTTATGGAATATCTACCATTGTAGGTTATTTAATGCCAAATTCTCTTTATACGTATAGATTAGATATATATCATTTGGCTTGGTTTGGTTTTATAGCATATCAACCATTGTGGGTTATTTAATGCCGAGTTCTTTAAACAAATATATATGATTTGGTTTAGTCCGGTTTTATGGCATATTAACCATTGGAAGCAATTTGATGCAGAATCCTCTCTCTCTCTCTATATATATATATATATATATATATATATATGTATGTGTGTGTGTGTGTGTGTGTGTGTGTGTGTGATTTGGTTTAGTTTAGTTTTATGCCATATTAAACATTGTAGGTTATTTAATGCCAAATCCTCTTCCTACATATATATGAATTGTAAAAAAAATTTTTTAAACATTTTTAATTGAGTTTAAGCTCATTCTCTTGAACAAAGTTAAATGGTTCCAAGTATTGCTATATATCACGTGCTAAGCAAATAGACATCAGTTATTTGTTTACACACAGTTAAATAGTCAAACAGTTCTATTTCTAACAATTTAATATGAATCAGCTGTTTGCACATCGTTTAAATATCAAACAGTTCTCTTTCATCCATTTATATGACCCTATTCCATCAAGAGCAGAAAATATTTATTGAATTAAGAAATTATCAAATATAAAAAGTGATGTTATATTTTCAGTTTTTCCTAATCTTTATGGCAGCCTATTTTTCGGTCAATTGACTAATATATATATATATATATATATATATACACACACACACGATTCGAGTTCATCAATATAACGCTCGCTAATATTTTAACTTTTTTATGCATAATCTTAGATATAAGTGTAGAATCACAGTAATACTAAACGGGCTAGGGATCCCAACTTGCGACCAGTTGGCAGACAAAAATAAAATATTGGCCGACTCGAGAATTGGTTCCTGGAGCATTCCACCAAAACAGAACTTCAAAACAATTGTTTATCTATGTCTGGGCGCCACTGACTACGTTCACCTAATAGAGGGAGCTATTCATGAAGGCAGAAATAACTCAATTCCAGTGCCTTTCCACCTCAAAGAGACGGTGAGGCAGGCGCTTGGAAAAGACGTGAAAAGAGGTATAATAACCATGCCCACTGATTGGTGTAGCACGATGGTCATAACTGCAAAAAAAAAAAAAAAAAAAAAAAATGAAAGCCGCAAAGAATCATAGATTACTATAGTCTGCAAGCTTTCCTCCCTCAACTTCTCGTCCGCAAACGTTACTGCATAGATTTTGGCTGAGTCGATGGAGATCCCCACTTTAATAAGATAGCTTTCCCAATCATCAGCATTATAGGATCAACTAAATTCTTTTCTAAAAACAATTCATCATCCCTCAGTACTGTCGAAGTTCCGTTGTATATTTTACTAGCACTTGAATGTTGGACACACATGTTGAATTACGCGTCGAGACGAATATGACTTCAGCATAAGGAAGGGAAGATTATATGCGCATCGGGGCGTTCCACGATGCGCATGTGGTCTAGTCCATTGCCTCAGCAGTGATTGGCTGCCAGCCCAGGGATGGCTATGCTAGTGTAAATATATGCTGACCACTAATTGACATACATTTTTCTGCCAGCGGGCCGCCAAGCCGGTAAGTGTTGTTATTTTATCCTGCGCGTTAAGGCAGTGACATCTTCAAGTACCTGTGTAGGTTTGCATAAATGATACTTAACAAATGACCATTCTACAAAAAAATAAATTTTCTTTGGCCCAGGTTAAGCGCTTATCACCAATAAAGGAGTTCCTTTGACGTAATGGCTAACAGCCGAACAGCGTCATCTTCGTTTGCATGTTCAAATTCCAGTCACACTTATGTACACTTTCGGAGTAATACCCTTGGGAAAGGAGCGAATATCCTTATCCCACCTTGCTATGGTGCTAAATAACACTATAACAGTTATTCTACAAAGATGCCAGTGGCATTCTATAACTTAAGAAGGTTGATATGCTATTTAAAAACAAAAACAGTCACCACTAAAATCATTCAACAGCTTGACACAAAAGTACACAAAGAATTTAGATGTTATCTTTTGGTTCCTATTTTTTATAATTAGTTTTACTTCATATACTAAGCAGTAAAATTATTCAATCAAAATTTAGCTGATAAGTTGAAACAAATTATACTCTTTTAAAGATGGGCCATGGACCTAATGAGTAAAGTGTCCCCCTGTGGTCCGGAAGGCCGGGGTTCAATCCTAGGTTGAATCATACCAAAGACAAAAGAAAATGGTACTTGATGCCGCCTTGCTTAACACCCAGCATTATAAGGTAAGGATTAAGGGTAAAGAGGAGCAATCCAGGGAATGGAGTTGCATCCTCCCCAACACGTTGGTGTAGTAGCTATTGAAAAGGGAGCCTTCGGGTCACTCTGGATTAAGGACGGGCAGTAAAACTAAATTGAGATTTTAAAAGGTGAATATTTATTATTTCTGCCAGAAATCTATTTGTCTGGCCGATATTATTTAAAGGATTTAGTTTGGTTTGGTAGATTTGATTTTCATTGGCTCGTAATAAGTAACTATATATATTTTCCCTCCATATATAATCATTATGAATACAGCCCATAATATTTATCTAAATCTACATTGTAATATATAAAAAAAAAGCCATAAAGGTTTCTAAGTTAAAATAATTATTGAAAGTAAAGTCAAGGAAAAATGACTTGTTCTGAGATCATTTTTATTGCTTGAAAATAGATCGATTTGAGCAAATAGTTCTTCGGGTTGAGATCCAAAAAGCCTTATTTGGGGAGTCGCCAGCTTTATATATATATATATATATATATATATATATATATATATATATATATAAAATTGTCCTCTGATCACAAACAAGTGGCAAATAACTTGTGGTTTCTTGAAACCTATCTATAACTCACAATATGTTGCTGCAGACGTCTTGAGCTTCTCATTTCTGTTTACAGTCTGCTTTCCCCTCAACTTTCTGTAAGAGGCTCTCAAAATAAGTGCTAGGGTTGACGTCACAGTAATAGTTTGAAATATACGAGACTAGAAACCACCAGCCATTAGGAGCCATCTACTTCTTGGCCTCTCATTTCAGATTTAATGAGAACTGATTTTGCCTTTTCCAAATAACCACCCAGTACAAACATTATGGAATGGTCTTTCCAGAAGCAAAAGGAGGGAAAAACTGGTTAGCCTCTTGTAAAAACATACACATTGTATATTTTCAATGTTCGTTAATCAAAACCGAAGATGAAAGAAATCTAAATTGGATGCTAAAAACGGAATATTTTTGATGAAATTATTTTACTAGTTAAAAATACTTTGTTCTTTCGATATAAACATTACCCGAATAAACATATTTACTTCAATTAATTTGTATATTGTTGTTGTTGTTAATAATAATAATAATGATAATAATAATAAAAATTAAAAAAAAATTCATAATAATAATAAACTTTATAAATGCAAGCGCAGAAAACTAATGATAAATAGGATGCTTGACAAAATATTTACAGGGATTTGTTTTACAAAAAACCAGTAGATATGGTTTGGTTTCTTTGTTTAATGGCATATCAACATCCGAAGGTGACTGAATGCCAAAGCCATCCTTATCGAATAACAGTAGTGGTACTATCTAACCTATAGCTTGAGGGATATGGGAGTGCTTACCTTTCCCCAAACGTATTCGTCCAAAAGTGAACGTTAAAGCGCGATTGGATTTCGAACTCGTATAGGAATTTAGGCAACAGAACGTTTGACAATGCGTCATCATTTCAAATAAGTTACAACATGTGGCGTTTTCTAAGTGAAACCATCTAAAAGGTTGAAGGTTCAATTCTGACAACTGGTAAATAATAAAGAACACTTACTATAGCTTAACACCTGTACCCAGTAATGGTTAACGGAATTAGTGGACTGAATAATGGGTTTATTAGAAGTCCCAAGTAGGCTTCCGTGTTCAATACGAAACACCTGAAGAAGGCCGGAGTACATATCGACTGAAACGTTTATATTACAATAAAGATGAAGACAATAGTCCGAATACACGCCTTCCAGTATTTTAGTCATTACGCAAAGGGGACTCCACCAAATAAATAGAAATAGCAAATTTGTTTTACTGGATTTATGTGTCATATGTTCTTGTAGAAGGGTTGTAGGGTAAACAAAATGTTCTCCACTGGAAAACATGCTAGCGTAAATGTGCCACTCACATACTGGGTACAGAGTACAGACATTGGGAACAGCAGTTAGTGAAATTATGTATTGTTGCGGGCGTCTTGGAGGAAATTTGGCGAGAAAAGACGCGACAAACACGAGGTTATGATGAGCTTGTTTTTCAAGGGAAAGAAAAGATCAAAATCGTTGTCACAAAAATATCCCACCCACGTAAGTGCCCAAGTCTAAATTTCTCTCTGAATCACTTTGAGAAACAGGAAAACGTGAAGTAGTATTTTCAAGTCGATCAAGAAAAGAAGTTTATGGAGGTGCCCGTGGTGTAATGGTTACCGTCGTAGGAAATGGACACGGCGACACGAGTTCAAATCCGGGACATGATTGATTGCATTTCACATAGCACAAATACCTTTGGGAAAGGTATAAATCCAATTATTCTCCCTCCAGCTATGTATAAATAGTAGGGCAGACTGAGCTCTTCAGCATTGGTGAGGCAACTAGCCTAGGAGAAAGAAAACTGAATTCAAACCCGTAAAATTTACCTTGTGTCATATCCTTCCCGAGCGGAGGGGTTGGTAAATATGATAAAAAAAAAGAAGTGTTTTTTGACAAATCGTAGCCCATACACAATGGTGTGTTAATGGGGGGCAACAAATTGTTTAGGGAATGTTTAGGTAGCTTTGCAGGATAAATGCAAGGTGACATCAGTATCTGTACCTTAAAATACAAAATACCTGAACCGAAACCGGAGAAACAGCACTTTAACAACGTTCAGTTCATGACTGATTTGAAATTGAATTGCCCAGTCGGCTGGAGGTTTGGGGAATGCAGAGCACCCCTTTATTGCCATCGCTTCCAGGTTCACTCTGGCCCCACGTGGTAGCACATGATAAGACCCTATCTATGGGTTATATTGAACTTACATACTTATGCTAAACTGAATTGCTTGAAATAGAAATGTTTTTTGACAATTAAGCCATGCTTACATTTGAACGGCGAGCTTGTACTAAACTGAATTATTTCAAATAGAACTGTTTTTTGACATTGAAATTGTATTTACACTAAACAGAATTGTTTAACATAGAACTGCTCTAACATGTAACTGCGTGTAAACAAAATCTGTAATTTTACTAAACTGAATTAGCTGAAGTAGAATTGCTTGACTAAACTGAATAGCTCGAAATAGAAAATTTTTTTACAATTCAACTCTACTTACATTTAAACTGCTTGCTTTTGCAAAACTGAATTGCTTTAAATTGAACTATTTTTGACATTGAAACTGTACTTACACTAAACTGAATTGTTATATATAACTGCTTGAATAGTTAGGAATAGAAATGTTTTTGCCAATTAAACTGTGTACTTATGCTAAACTGAATTCTTTTTAAATAGAACTGATTATTTACATAAAAATGGATTTGGTGTTAAATAAGCTACAAGGTTTGATGTGCCATAAAACCCAACCAACCAAACCAACCATGAAATTGAATCATTGACTTATGTGATTCCCAACAAAAATAAATAATTATAATAAAGATAACCATATTTGTGGCAATGGTTCATAAACTCTGCCACCCTCTTGAATTCAGAGATTAAATAAATTTCACACGTCTAAACTCGATGCTTTTTTTGGGGGGGGGTTCTGACCCACTTTCAGCATGAAGAGCCGTTTATCTTCAAGATCAAAATGGATATGCTTTTCTTATTTCTCTATAATCTCTTGTTAATCTTTAGAAAGATTAGGTCTACTAAGGATGGATGGTCAATACTTGCCGAGACATGAAAGCGATAATCTCGGAGAGAATAAGATCTGGGTGAAAATTATTTGCAGAAGATGTGCTCAAGGCAAAACTGAACACGATCCAAAGTAACGCTTTCTGCAATCGCACTGTTTTACCTCAGCAAAACGTAGGCTCCCACAAAGAAGAACTCGTTACGATACAAAAGGCGATGGAAAGATCACTGCTATGGATAACGTTTCAAGAGCGCATCCAAATTAAAAAGTGGAGCAGAGAGAAAGACTTGATTACAGAATATCCAAAAAAAAAAAAAAAAAAAAAAAAAAAAAAAATTGCGCTGGTCCAGACACGTCGTAAGGTTCATATACAACAGGTAAATCCGTGTAGTGCAGAAACGACCATGCAGAAGACATCCACAGCGATGGGAAGTTAAAATTATTGAATGATTCAGATCAATATGGTTTGGTTGGGTCTATGGCATAACTATTGTAGGTTATTTAATGCCCAATCCTCAGAGTGTATAAACATATTTTCTGCTCGCGTGGACGGGTTGAGTTATTAGATATAAAGTTTTAAAGTTGGCAAATGTAGTCAACGGCGACCAGAAAACTCCCTTTTCAATAGCTCCTGCATCAAGGTGTAGGGGAAGGCGCCATTCCTTTCCCAGGATTGCTCAACTTTACCCTTTATACATACCTTATAATGCTGAGTGTTAATCAAGGAGGTATCAAGTACCATTTTTTATGTCTTTGGTATGACCCTGGTCTCATGGCCCATTGGCGAACACTCTACCCAGGAGGTCAATGAGCCGATACACACGCACACAGATACTTAGGAAATTACTTATGAAAAGTTTATTAACCAATTCGTGCCGAAAATCCATACAGCATTTCGAAAGGATTACCAAAAAAATGTAGATAAAAATGTCAATTGTGTTCAATCAAATATGTATCAATGAAAAAAATGGTGCTTATATATATATGAGAGAGAGAGAGAGAGAGAGAGAGAGTATAGTTGTAGTAGACTAGGCCCTTTGTAAGAACAAGTATAGGAGAAGGAAGACTTCAAATTAAACTTCCTCCCAGTCTCGCAAGGTGACTTGGCACGATGTTGGGAGAAAAAGCTGTATTTCTTTAGAAAATCTGACGTCGTATTCCACCTCGTTTTGGCAGATACTAAAGCCAAGTTGTGAAGTACCTTGCTATTCTCTTGTTTTACATTAGTGTCTTGAAAAGAGGAGACCTGCAGCATAGGCAAACGCTGATCTCGTTACAACCCTACTGGGCTTGTGTCGGATCGACATATGAATCCATAGTTTTGCAAGACTGACAGGTACCATATATATATATATATATATATATATATATATATATATATATATATTAGTTCTATTGCCGATTGTAGAACGTAATCTAAGCAGATTATAGACACAAACGGTGCCAATGTATTTCTTTGCAAGATTTCCACGACAATGTAAAAGAAATCACAGTTGTCATCCAGGGAAAGATCCAATTGCTTTTGGTGTTTTTGCATATAGTTAGTGGGGAAAACACATCAGAAGAAAAAGAAAAAAAAACAAAAAAAAAAACAACTGGGCCTGTGTCGGATCGACATATGAATCCATAGTTTCGCACCACTTATAGGTACCATATATATATATATATATATATATATATATATATATATAAGTTCTATTGCCGATTGTAGAATGTAATCTAAGCAGATTATAATAATATAATATTAGCAGTGATAAAGAGACGGATTGAAAAAAAATTACCCTACATTTATGTACAAGGTGATCGGTACGTTGCTTTGATCCATTTAACTTTCCCCATGAAAGATTTCCGCAAGTGTGCTCTCACCTTGGGGAAAAATAACAATACAAGTAATGGGTCGTAATTTTTTTTTTTATGGTAACTCGCAGAAAATTTAGTTTTATAAATCTGACATTCGGCTAAACTTATTTCTCTCTTCAGGGAAAGGAAACAAAATTATAATATATCTTTCACTGAAAATTGCGTCTCCCTTGCGATCTTATTTAAAAAGGCGGATATAATCATTTGTTTATTTGTCGCCTCGGCTTATAGATTTGGGCAATTGAGTTTTATGACCATTTCGACGATAGAATAGGGAGTTGGTTTAGAAATCAGGAGAGAGAGAGAGAGAGAGAGAGAGAGAGAGAGAGAATAAAGTGGAATGGGATAAGGAAATAAGGAGAATCAGAGAGGAATGTGGGGAGATGGACATCAAAAGATGCAGAATGAACGGGATTAAGAAAGATGTGAGGAAAGAGAGAGGAATAAGGGGAATGACTGATGGGCATAAAGATGGGAGCGAGGGGTTGTTTTCATAATTAGGGGGTTGGGGAAGTCGGAGACTGATAGGGTAGACAGAAAGGGAAATAGACATTGGCATAAAGACAGAAAAGGGGTGGGAAGGTAAGAGAGAATAGAAACTTGTATAGATGGTGACAGAGTTATCTGCCCTTGCAGGGTTGGCAACATCTTGGAATTATTTGCCCATGACTGGTATAACAGAGTAGAGAAGGAAGTGGCTATTTTTTCATTACAGCCCGACTCAAAGGCTAACTGGCTGATCGCATCAACCCTATTTTACAAGGCGCTGCTGACAGGATTTAATTCGTAAAGCGGGGAATTTACCGAAACTACATCGGACACTTGGCTTACCCACTGCCAGTCACTATGGAACAAGAATATTTGAAATTAATGCAGCAACTTGTGGAGCTCAGAAAGGAGATGCTCTGTGGTTACCTCCAGCATTTCGCAGGTTAAGAAACCAGAACGACTCTCGATAGAGCTGGACACAACAGGAGATTGGGCATTATTTTTGGACACAGGAACTCGATATAAAGGATATATGCAGGTTAGAAAACCAAGCCGTAATCCGGAATGAACTACGGGCGACGTGTACACCAGAAACAAATCGACTACTCTTTGAATTGGTAGGTCCTATGCGGCTCAATTCGTCAAGGGAGAAGTATCTTTTACGACAGATATTACTTGTTGCGGTAAAGGGATTACACAAAGAGGTTTACCGACAAAAGTTCCACTTCATGGGGCAGAACGAGGGTGAGTCGATAACACTTTTTTTTATCATGATTTGGTGGCCAAGCTAAATTTTGCTAGTTTAATATTAAATGTCCCAATGAACTAACTTGCGGGCAGCCAGAGGATAATTCGGAAGACATGGTCGCCGGACAGATGATAGCAGGGCTCGCAAATTTAGGGCACCAAAGTAGGATATTAGCAGCGGCAGTCTCACTAGTCAAGTTGGTGCAGAAGCTCAACAGTTTGCCTTGAAACGACATACAATTCGACTCCTCACTATGCACCCTCTTGCATCATCTAATGGGCATAAGTCGGACCAGAAACGACCGACCCAGGAGACCGAGACCCAGTCCACTACGCTTATATCAATCCTTGCAAACGGATGTAGAAAGACTTCACGAGGCACGTGAAAAAGGTATGCCGGAAGTTCGCAAAATCGAAAACGGAAGCCTCAAGTAGAACATTAAAAAGTGACGAGTCGCTTATGTTTACCTGTAGTACTCCAAGGGGTCAATTTACCTGCAAGATCAGCAGGTTCAACAACATGGGGTTGACCAATGTGCCCCATCTCGAGTGGAATGGGGAGCGATTTCAAAAGGAACTCTCCTGGGTAACTCGGTGATAATCATGATGCTTGAGATTCATGGGATCTTCGGACGTGTACCAAAGTAACCAGTAAGCCCACGTGCCCATTCCGTCCTCGCCTTTGTAGAAAGAGGGACCCAAACTTGTTCGGCTTGACCCGAGATTCAGAAACTCCTCGGGTACCCAGATGGATATCTGGTTTCAACCGTCCACTGGATGCGAGGCATAACCAATGACTGGCTGCGCATTAAGGGTGTCTTATTTCTATCAATAAGGGTGGGACGTATATGTATCAGATAATACATCATGTTTCTACTTGTCACAGACTGCATTGAAGGATCTAGACCTACTAACGTTCGATTTCCCGACATCATTATCGCAGAGCAACTCAACAATTGCGAAGGAAATGGACCCATGCAGATGCCCGCACAGAACGCCCGTTTCAACTCAGCCAAAAGCCATTCCATTCAAACTAAGAGCTAACAAAATTGTGCGATATGAGAGGGACAGTGATACCACTCATAGACGAGGATTTTGGAACGGTTCTGAAGAATCTGGAAAAAAAGCATCTAAGAACGAAAGATTTGTGGAAAAATTGAAACCATTCAGACCACAATACTACAAAAATCGGCTAGGATAAGTGTTCTGAAAACATGAGGTGACTTGCTGTCGCTCAGAATCCTGTGAAAAATCATGCAATAATAAACAATGTTTCCTATAAAAATGAGATGTCATTAATATTACTAGCATGCAAAAACTAAAGATACAAGGTGGGGTAGTCGCTTATAAGCTGGACTGCGACATCAGAGTAAGCGACTTCCAACTACAATTAAGTTCATATTTCTTTACTAATATTCTTGGGAAAAGTATGAACTACCCTATAGTGTCATATCCTGCCCGAGCGGAGGGGTTGGTAAATAGTACCCTATAGTTCATTCATTTGCACACAGTTAAATGTTTTCAAGTATTGCTGTTTGGTTTGGTTTGGTTTCTTTGTTTAATGGCATATCAACCTTTGTAGGTTATTTAATGCCAAATCCATTCTCCTAGAAGAACAGTAGTGGTACTATTTAACCCATAGCTGGGAGGATAAGGGGGTTCATACCTTTCCCAAGGGTATTTGCTCGAAAGTATACATAATAGCGCGACTGGAGAACGAACTCGCTTACTACAAATCTGCAGTCTATCGCTTTAACCATTACGCCACGAGGACACCCCTTGGGAGTCGTGTTCATTGTACATTTGTATTTACATATGGGAAGTTGAATTTTTTTTCTTTTTGCTCTCAGTCCTACCACGTCTGAATAATTTTAAACCAGATCGATTTTACATAAACAGGTAATACCACAGTGTTCAGATTTGACCGGGGAGTAATGGCAATGATCCTCCTCAGACCTCCAGAACTGAAGCCTTGCTCTCAGACGCAGAATAATGTCATACACAGGGCTCAACTTTCTTGTGAATTGAGTGTTTTACCCCTCTGCGGGGTATAAATTCAGAGCATTTTAAACCTCGATGACAGGGTCTTTTCTATTCGGAGTAGTTTCGTGAGACATTAAACACGTGACATTTCTGATTTAACTTAATGAGGATATAGCGTGAACCGGGAACCCATTGATTTGGTCGATCAAGTATCGAACTTTTTTTTTTAGTATTTTTATAAAATGCAAATGAGATGAATATAATTAAGCTGACGACCTTAAGCTTCAAAAAAATTATCTGCGGAATATCGATAAGTTTATTTCAATGAATGATTTTTTTTCTCACTCACTCACAGTTGTGAAATAATGAAGAAAAACACGCATGCGTGATATGTCATATTCTGACA